>ML423039.1:0-70449 GCA_005239525.1 Nicotiana knightiana | reverse complement strand
TAACGACCCGACCGGTCATTTTGCGTTATCGGACCCCGTTCCCCTAAATGAAACTTCCCATAGCGGCTTATTATGATTTATGACTTGCGGGGACTGGTGGTTCGGGATTCGAAAGTGTTTAGAGTGCTATAGGAACACTTGGTTCCTTAAGGTTGGCCTTTAAGGCCAAGTTTGACTTCGGTCAACATTTTTAGTAAACGACCCCAAAATTGACTTTCGACGGTTTCGGTAACTTCGTGTGATTATTTCGGACATGGGCGCATGTTCGGAATGGGTATTGGATGACCTGGGGGCATTTCAGTGCCCAATATTGAAATAAGAGTTCCTTAGGTTCCTATTGTGGTTTGGGACGTGTTTTTGAGTTATCGAGGTCCGGATGAAATTCTGAGACCGGGAGTAGTTCCGTTATGTCATTTATGTCTTTCTTGCAAAATTTGGTGTCATTCCGAGTAGTAGAGGTCGGTTCGGCGCGTTGTTAGCGAAGTCAAGAAAACTTAAAGTTTGGTTCTAGGGGTTTTGAGGTCTGATTTTGAGTTTTAGCGTTGTTTTGGGTGTTTCGAAGGCTCGAGCGAGTTCGTATTATGATTTGGGACTTGTTGGTATATTTGAACGGGGCTCGGGTGGGCCTAGCTACCTCAGGTGCGACCCCCATCGGGCAGCCCATTTCTCGCAGGTGCGGACAAAGTTCCACAGGAGCGGAGGCGCAGGTGCGGTCTCCTCTCTGTAGGTACGAGCCCAGACCTCTTCGTCCTTTTCCGCAGGTGTGAGCCTTTGCTCGCAGGTGCAGTCCTCGAGCCGTAGGTGCGGAACCACTGTCAGGCAGTGTGTTTCTTTAAAATACGGGATTTCTTCATTTGTCTTCATTTTCTTCCTCCATTAGAGCACTTGAGAGCTTGGAAAAAGGGCTCCACGGCCCAACCACTGAAAGGTAAGTAAATTCTATCCTAAAGTGGTTAATGCATGCATTCTTAGTAGGATTTAACTACTTAATTAGTGGAAAATTTAGGAATTTGGGTAGTAACCTAGGGCCTTCGAGAATTTATAAAATTATCCGTGAATTGGCTATGAAATCATACAAAAATTATATATTAATGATCCTTAGGCTATGGTTGCGTGTTTTCGAGCATGCGGGCCCGGGGTTGGATTTTGGGATTTCTTCAAGAATGGTGAATTCGACTAAATAATAGGGGAATTCCATGCTTTGAATATGAATTGATATATTTGTATAACATTTGGCTAGTTTCGAGTCCGTGGGTGTCGAGTTCAGAGTTTCGGGCACATTCTTGACTCGGGGAGTAGGTGCGGCGCAAGGTGAGTCTCCTTTCTAACCTTATAAGGGGGAAATGTCCCCCTAGGTGACTTAAATGCTATATACAAGTGTAGAAAAGGTTTCTAAAATTTTATTAATGGATTTTCTCTTATATGATGAATCTGACTTGCTAAATATTTGTTTATCTCCAGGTTTCTATGTTTCATGTTTCTGTAAATTATCTTTATTATTGTTATCTATGGCCATCTAACTTCCTAGATTCTTTCAAATACCTTCACATGTTCATATATGATAAAAATGACATAATAGACTATAACGACCCGACCGGTCATTTTGCGTTATCGGACCCCGTTCCCCTAAATGAAACTTCCCATAGCGGCTTATTATGATTTATGACTTGCG
Organism: Nicotiana knightiana; assembly: GCA_005239525.1. Classification (NCBI taxonomy): domain Eukaryota; kingdom Viridiplantae; phylum Streptophyta; class Magnoliopsida; order Solanales; family Solanaceae; genus Nicotiana; species Nicotiana knightiana. The sequence continues at coordinate 68,777 of ML423039.1, read as the reverse complement.
GGGACTGGTGGTTCGGGATTCGAAAGTGTTTAGAGTGCTATAGGAACACTTGGTTCCTTAAGGTTGGCCTTTAAGGCCAAGTTTGACTTCGGTCAACATTTTTAGTAAACGACCCCAAAATTGACTTTCGACGGTTTCGGTAACTTCGTGTGATTATTTCGGACATGGGCGCATGTTCGGAATGGGTATTGGATGACCTGGGGGCATTTCAGTGCCCAATATTGAAATAAGAGTTCCTTAGGTTCCTATTGTGGTTTGGGACGTGTTTTTGAGTTATCGAGGTCCGGATGAAATTCTGAGACCGGGAGTAGTTCCGTTATGTCATTTATGTCTTTCTTGCAAAATTTGGTGTCATTCCGAGTAGTAGAGGTCGGTTCGGCGCGTTGTTAGCGAAGTCAAGAAAACTTAAAGTTTGGTTCTAGGGGTTTTGAGGTCTGATTTTGAGTTTTAGCGTTGTTTTGGGTGTTTCGAAGGCTCGAGCGAGTTCGTATTATGATTTGGGACTTGTTGGTATATTTGAACGGGGCTCGGGTGGGCCTAGCTACCTCAGGTGCGACCCCCATCGGGCAGCCCATTTCTCGCAGGTGCGGACAAAGTTCCACAGGAGCGGAGGCGCAGGTGCGGTCTCCTCTCTGTAGGTACGAGCCCAGACCTCTTCGTCCTTTTCCGCAGGTGTGAGCCTTTGCTCGCAGGTGCAGTCCTCGAGCCGTAGGTGCGGAACCACTGTCAGGCAGTGTGTTTCTTTAAAATACGGGATTTCTTCATTTGTCTTCATTTTCTTCCTCCATTAGAGCACTTGAGAGCTTGGAAAAAGGGCTCCACGGCCCAACCACTGAAAGGTAAGTAAATTCTATCCTAAAGTGGTTAATGCATGCATTCTTAGTAGGATTTAACTACTTAATTAGTGGAAAATTTAGGAATTTGGGTAGTAACCTAGGGCCTTCGAGAATTTATAAAATTATCCGTGAATTGGCTATGAAATCATACAAAAATTATATATTAATGATCCTTAGGCTATGGTTGCGTGTTTTCGAGCATGCGGGCCCAGGGTTGGATTTTGGGATTTCTTCAAGAATGGTGAATTCGACTAAATAATAGGGGAATTCCATGCTTTGAATATGAATTGATATATTTGTATAACATTTGGCTAGTTTCGAGTCCGTGGGTGTCGAGTTCGGAGTTTCGGGCACATTCTTGACTCGGGGAGTAGGTGCGGCGCAAGGTGAGTCTCCTTTCTAACCTTATAAGGGGAAAATGTCCCCCTAGGTGACTTAAATGCTATATGTGATAATTGTGGGGGCTACGTACGTACAAAGTGACGAGAGTCTATACGTAGCAGCTATTACTATTATGTCCGGGTAGTTAGGCTCACATCATGCCTTGTGTTTTACTTGATATGAACTATATGCTTAATAAATTAAATGTTACACGCGGCTTATTTCCCTGAAGTTATGGAATTTGAGAAAACTTGTAAGGAATTGTTCACTGAAAAATAATTTTTAAAAAGGAATAATGTTTGCATCGCATGATCTATTTGTTACTAAATTCATGGACATTGATCTGACAAATATTTGGGGGAAGGTGAAGTAGTAATTGTTTTATTCATTCCCAGTACTTCCTTGGATTTCAGTGCCTTATATATACTTGTTGCTTCACTAACTTTACATGCCTACCGTTTCTTTCATATTCTGTAAAATTTTATTGTTGGACCTTAGTGAGTGTCATGTCGACCTCTTGTCACTACCTCTTCGAGGTTAGGAAGGATACTCGGTGGGTACATATATATTTATGTACTCATGCTACGCTTTAGTACGTAATTGTACAAGTTCTGAGGCTGGTACATCTGGTTGTCGGACCGGAGCTTGACTTTGATATTAGACGGACCTGACTTCACGGTGAGCTGCTTTTCTCTTGGCGATCTCCGGCAGCACCATGGGGTTTCTTTTGCTTATTTCCCATCTATTTCCTTCAGACAGTGGGATTGTATATTATATCTTTTGTATATTCTGTTAGTATGCATGTAGGACTTGTGACACTAGTTTCTAGCACACACGTGATAGTTTTATGGATTTCGGGTTGGTATATATATATATATATATATTGGCTCACGCCTCTTCATGACTACTTTTGATTAAGGACTGGCTAATTATCCTTGTCGATTCATGTTTTAAGTTTTAAAAACTAAGTATATGTTGAAATGTTTAATCTAATAAGAAAGAACCCTTACTAAATCGAGAGTTGGCTTGCCTGACCCCGCTGTTGGGCACCATCATGGCTTAAGCTAGGATTTTGGGTCGTGACAACATGGTATCAGAACACTAGGTTCAAGTAAGTCTCACGAGTCACGGGCAAACCCAGTAGAGTCTTGCGGATCGGTACGGAGACGTCTGTACTTATCTTCAGGAGGCTATAGGGTGTTAGGAAAACCTCTCTTGTTTCTTATTCTATCGTGCAATCGATGATTTACTAAATTCATTCTTCTATTCTCTCACAGATGGTGAGGACGCGTGCATCTGATGTTCCAGACCCGGGAAGGGCCGCTACCCCCGCTGTTCGAGGTCGCGGCAGAGGCCGGGGGAGGGCACCGGCCCGCGGTAGGGGACGAGGGCGTCCCAGAGCTATTCCGGTTCCGCCACCAGAGGACCCTATTATAGAGGAGCAGGACGAGGTGCCTCCAGCAAATCCTACTCCAGTAGACTTCATGATGGCGCCTGGCTTCCACGCAGTCATGGGCCGTGTGATGAGATTTATGGACACCATGTCCCAGGATGGTTTATTTCCAGCGGATCCTGCCACTTCTCAGGCGGGATGGGGAGTCCAGACCCCTACAGGCTGCAGGCCAGACAGAAGCATTACATCATACCCCAGGTACACTGCCCATGGGTGGGGTCCAGCCTGTTACAGCAGCACCTGAGCCCAGACTAGCTGCGGACGGCGATCCACAGAAGTTATTGGATAGATGGACCCGATTGCACCCTCCAGTCTTTGGGGTGAGCGAGGCGAGGATGCCTAGGATTTTGTGGATAGGTGCAGGGACAGACTGAACAACATGAGGATACTAGAGTCCCACGGAGTGGATTTCACTACCTTTTAGTTGGAGGGCAGAGCTCGTAGATGGTGGCAATCCTATATTCTAAGCAGGACAACAGATTCTCCTCTTGTCACTTGGGAGCAGTTAATGTAGATGTTTCTATATAGATATATCCCACCCTCTGAGAGGGAAGAGCTGCGGTATCAGTTTGAGCGGTTAGAGCAGGGACAGATGTCATCGACAGATTATGAGGCCAGATTTTCAGAGTTGTCTCGCCATGCACTCATGATACTACCTACTGATGCAGAGAGGGTGCGGAGATTTGTGGTTGGGTTGCATCCAGGTATTAGGGCCACCATGGCCTGAGATGTGGAGATGGGTACTCCTTATCAGCTCGTGGTAGAGATTGCTCGCAGGATCGAGGGGTATCGGTTGAGGAGCAGGGAGCAGAGGCAGCAGGACAAGAGGGCTAGATTCTCTAGAGATTTCAGGGGTGCCCCAGCTAGGAGTAGAGGTCAGTTTAGCAGTGGTCAGCCCAGCAGGCCTTTATATTCAACACCTCCACCACCTCCCCGAGGTGTTCCGGCGAGGCGTCATTTCAGCGCCATGCCAGAGCATTCCTACCGTCCTGCATCCACTCAGAGTTCACCTAGTGGTTATCCCAGTCATCTGAGATCCTCCAACCCTTACTTCAGTGCTATGCCAGAGGGCTCTCATCGCCCTCCTGCCATTCAGGGTACTCCTTTGGGGTAGCAGACTATGGTACCTGGGAGTTGTTACAAGTGTGGAGAGCTAGGTCATATGAGGAGGCAATGTCCCAGGTTTTGGGGCAAGGCCGTACATCAGGGTTATCAGCCGATGGGTCCGGCACCAGCAGTCCGTCCAACTAGAGGGAGGTCAGGCAGCTGTTGTTCACTCTGGTGGAGCTCAGTCTTCCGGTACTCCAGCCAGATTCTATGCCATTCCGGCCAGATCAGATGTAGTGGTCTCAGACACCATGATCACAAGTATTATTACAGTATATGGTAGAGAGGCATCAGTGTTATTTGATCCAGGATCCACTTATTCCTATGTTTCGGTCTTATTTGCTAATTTTCTGGATGTCCATCGTGAGTCCTTGGGTTCTCTTATTTATGTGTCCACTCCCTTGGGAGATTCTGTGGTGGTAGACCGAATTTGTCGGTCCTGTGTGATTTTATTTTATGGGTTCGAGACTCGAGCGGGTCTCTTATTGCTCGACATGGTTGATTTTGAGGTTATTCTAGGCATGGATTGGCTATCTCCTTATCATGTCGTGCTAGATTGCCATGCCATGACATTTATTTTAGCCATGCCCGAGTCGCCTAGGCTGGAGTGGAGAGGTTCCTCAGTTAGTGCAGCCAGTCGGGTTATTTCATTCATGAAGGCTCGGTATAGTCGAGAAGGGTTGTTTGGCCTATTTTTCTTATGTGTGGGACACCACCGCCGAGTCTCCAACGATTGATTCAGTGCCAGTAGTTCGAGATTTGCTGATATATTTCCTTCAGACCTTCCAGGAATGCCTCCGGATCGTGATATTGATTTCTGCATTGATTTAGCTCCCGACACCCAGCCTATATCTATTCCTCCGTACCGTATGGCTCCGAAAGAGTGGAAGGATTTGAAGGAACAGCTTGAGGATTTGTTAGCTAAGGGGTTCATCAGACCGAGTGTATCACCGTGGGGTGCTCCAGTTTTATTCGTGAAGAAAAAGGATGGGTCCCTTACGGATGTATAGTGATTATCGCCAATTGAAAAAGGTTACCATTAAGAACAAGTATCCTTTGCCACGCATCGATGATTTGTTTGACTATTTGTAGGGTGCTCGTGTGTTTTCTATGATTGACTTGAGATCGGGGTATCATCTGTTGAGGATTCGGGCTTCAGATGTTCCGAAGACTGCTTTTCGTACGAGATATGGCCATTATGAGTTCCTGGTGATGTCCTCTGGCTTGACTAATGCCCCAGCAGCATTCATGAACTTGATGAATGGGGTGCTCAAGCTGTATATTAATTCCTTTGTCATTGTCTTCATAGATGACATCTTGATTTACTCACGTAGCCTGGGTGAGCACGAGCAGCATTTGAGGGTTGTGCTCCAGACCTTGCGAGAACAGAAGCTATATGATAAGTTCTCCAAGTGTGATTTCTGGTTGGATTCTGTGGCATTCTTGGGGCATGTGGTATCCGGAGAGGGTATCAAGGTTGATCCTCAGAAGATCGAGGTAGTTCAGAGTTGGTCGCGCCCTACTTCAGCTACAGAGATCAGGAGCTGTATGGGCCTAGCAGGCTATTATCACCGATTTGTGGAGGGGTTCTCTTCTATTGCAGCCCCATTGACCGAATTGACTAATAAGAATTCCCCGTTCCGATGGTCTGACGAGTGTGAGGCGAGCTTTCAGAAGCTCAAGACTGCATTGACCTCAGCACCAGTTCTAGTATTTCCTTCTGGTTCTGGATGTATATAGTATATTGCGACGCTTCGCGCGTTGGCCATGGGTGTGTATTGATGCAGGAAGGGAGAGCTATTGCTTATGCTTCACGCCAGCTGAAGGTTCATNGTATATTGATTCCTTTGTCATTGTCTTCATAGATGACATCTTGATTTACTCACGTAGCCTGGGTGAGCACGAGCAGCATTTGAGGGTTGTGCTCCAGACCTTGCGAGAACAGAAGCTATATGATAAGTTCTCCAAGTGTGATTTCTGGTTGGATTCTGTGGCATTCTTGGGGCATGTGGTATCCGGAGAGGGTATCAAGGTTGATCCTCAGAAGATCGAGGTAGTTCAGAGTTGGTCGCGCCCTACTTCAGCTACAGAGATCAGGAGCTGTATGGGCCTAGCAGGCTATTATCACCGATTTGTGGAGGGGTTCTCTTCTATTGCAGCCCCATTGACCGAATTGACTAATAAGAATTCCCCGTTCCGATGGTCTGACGAGTGTGAGGCGAGCTTTCAGAAGCTCAAGACTGCATTGACCTCAGCACCAGTTCTAGTATTTCCTTCTGGTTCTGGATGTATATAGTATATTGCGACGCTTCGCGCGTTGGCCATGGGTGTGTATTGATGCAGGAAGGGAGAGCTATTGCTTATGCTTCACGCCAGCTGAAGGTTCATGAGAATAATTATCCAGTGCACGATTTACAGTTGGCGGCGATTGTTCGTGCTCTTAAGATTTGGAGGCACTACTTGTATGGAGTGTCCTGGAAGGCTTATACAAACCACCGGAGCTTGCAGCACTTGTTCAAGCAGAGGGATCTTAATTTGAAGGATTATGATATCATCATTCTTTATCATCCGGGCAAGGCAAATGTGGTAGCAGATGCTTTGAGTAGGAAGGCGGAGAGTATGGGTAGCTTGGCTTATATTGCAGCAGAGGAGAGACCTGTAGCCTGGGACATTCAGTCCTTGGCCAATCGCCTGGTGAGATTAGACCTTTCAGAGCCTCGTCGAGTTTTAGCACATGTGGTTTCTCACTCTTCGCTATTGGGGGGGATTAAGGCCCGGCAGTTATATGATCCGTGCTTAGCTGAGCTTCAGGAGACGGTGGTTCAAGGTAGGGCCAAGGAGGTTACTATTGGCAAGGATGGTGTTCTGAGACTTCAGGGCCGCTTATGTGTTCCTAATGTTGATGGCCTGAGGGAGAGGATTCTAGAGGAGGCACGCAGTTCTCGGTATTCTATTCATCCTAGTGCTACGAAGATGTATCGTGATTTGAAGCAGTATTACTGGTGGAGGCGGATGAAGAGGGACATTGTGGAGTATGTGACTAGGTGTCTTAAATTCCAGCAAGTGAAGTATGAGCGCCACAGGCCAGGAGGCCTACTTCAGCAGATGCCCATTCCTGAGTGGAAATGGGAGCGCATCACTATGGACTTCGTGGTTGGGTTGCCTCAGACTTTTTGAAAGGTTGACGCGGTTTGGGTCATCGTGGATAGATTGACCAAATTGGCGCATTTCATTCCAGTAGCTACTACTTATACTTCTGAGAGGTTGTCCCAGATCTACATTCGGGAGATAGTCCGGTTGCACGGTGTGCCGGTGTCCATTACATCAGATTGAGGTCCTCAGTTCACCTCGTATTTCTAGAGAGCATTGCATCGTGAGATGGGCACCCAGATAGATCTCAGCACAACATTTCACCCTCAAACTGATGGTCAGTCGGAGCGTACAGTTCAAATATTGGAGGACATGCTCAGGGCATGCGTGATTGAATTCGGAGGTCAGTGGGACCAATTCTTGCCTTTGGCCGAGTTTGCTTACAATAATAGTTACCAGTCCAGCATTGAGATGGCACCATTTGAGGCTTTGTATGGTCGGCGATGTCGTTCTCCTATCGGGTGGTTTGATCCTGGCGAGGCTAAGTTATATGGCACCGACCTGGTGAGGGATGCTTTGGAGAAAATGAAGTTGATCTAGGAGAGGCTCCACATAACACAGTCTATAAAGAAGAGTTACACGGATCAGAAGGCGCGTGATGTATCATTTATGGAGGGAGATAAGGTTCTGTTGAAAGTCTCGCCGATTAAGGGTATTATGAGGTTCGGCAAGAAGGGCAAGCTGAGCCCAAGGGTTATAGGTCCCTTCGAGGTGTTAAGGCAAGTTGGGGAGGTTTCTTATGTGCTGGCCTTACCTCCCAGTTTATCAGGAGTTCATCCAGTTTTTCATGTATCCATGCTCCGGAGGTACCACACCGACTTCTCTCACGTGGTTGATTTAAGCACTATTCAGTTGGATGAGAGGTTGGGCTACGAGGAGGAGCCTGTTGCTATTATTGATAGACAGGATCACCAGTTGAGGTCCGAGAGAGTTTTTGCAGTTAAGGTCCAGCGGAGGGGCCAACCAGTCGAGGAAGCGACCTGGGAGTCCGAGGAGGGCATGCGGAGCAAATATCCGCACTTATTCAGCACTTCAGGTATGATTCTAGACCCGTTCGAGGACGAACGTTTGTTTAACAGGTGGAGAATGTAACGACCCAACCGGTCGTTTTGCATTATCGGACCCCGTTCCCCAAAATGAAACTTCCCATAGCGTCTTATTATGATTTATGACTTGCGGGGACTGGTGGTTCGGGATTCGGAAGTGTTTAGAGTGCCATAGGAACACTTGGTTCCTTAAGGTTAGCCTTTAAGGCCAAGTTTGACTTCGATCAACATTTTTAGTAAACATCCTTGGAATCGAGTTTCGACAATTTCGGTAGCTTCGTATGATGATTTCGGACTTGGGCGCATGTTCGGAATTGGTATTGAATGACCCTGGGGCGTTTCGGCGCCCAATATTGAAATAAGAGTTCCTTAGGCTCCTATTGTGGTTTGGGACGTGTTTTTGGGTTATCGAGGTCCGGACGGAATACCGAGACCAGGAATAGTTCCGTTATGTTATTTATGACTTGCCTGCAAAATTTGGTGTCATTCCGAGTAGTATAGGTCGGTTCGGCGCGTTGTTAGCGAAGTCAAGAAAACTTAAAGTTCCTAAGTTTGGTTCTAGGGGTTTTGAGGTGTGATTTTTAGTTTTAGCATTGTTTTGGGTATTCCAAAGGCTCGAGCGAGTCCATATTATGATTTGGGACTTGTTGGTATATTTGGACGGTGGCTCGGGTGGGCCCAGGTCACTCCCGGACACCACACGAGGCCAAAAACCAGCTGAAATAGCTGCTGGTGCACCTGTTCTGGTGTGACCGGAGGTGCGGTTACCCAGTCGCAGGTGCGAGATCACAAGCAAGAATTTCATATTGTGTACTCGGACACCAACAAGGTAACTCTACAAAGATTAAAGTTAGTCACACATACCTTGAATCGGAATTCCCTTTTAATTTTCTACCACAATTCACCGGACCTTCTAGCACCTTCAATTTAGTTCATAATGTGGCATAATTTAACTTTGAATTAGGAACAATGATCATGTCTTGAACTAACTTGAGCATTCTATCGAACACTAGGTGTTCCTTTAGGTTAAATGGCCTCTTTTTAGTGAAAGATTACTCTAACTCATTTCCTTTTACTAGATTATGATTAGTTGGTTACATGCATGCAAGACTCCTACCCCCATCTTCATGAACTCATCTAACCATATTTCATTTTAACAAAAATCTTGAAATTTAGGTTGATGGGGTAGAAGCTTACCTCTTGTAGTGAAGAAAACGGTGTACTACTTGATCAATTCCAGGCCTGAGTAGTGATGGAGGAAATAATTTGATGAAGATGGAACTCTCTCTCTCTCTAGAACTCACTCTCTCCTCTATCTAATTTATCATAAAATGTGCTAAAATGAAAGGGGTAGGTATTTTAATGAACTGGGGGTCGGGTATAAAATTAGAAATTTAATAACCTAGAAGCAGAAATGCGGTCAGGAATGCGATACGCGGTCCGCATTCCTGTCGCAGAAATGGCCCTCAAATGGGCCAAGAAAAAAAATAGACTGCCCAGGTATGCGACCACTATGCGGTTTGCATACCTGTTATGCGATCGCATAGTGCATCGCATAACTCCCTCCGCAAAAGTCAAGGTTCAAGAATGCAACAACTATGCGGCCTGCATTCGTGAAATGCGATCGCATTCTAGGCCTCATAGTTGTTCTCAAAATGGACAGCAAACTATCCAGGTATGGGACCACTATGCGGTCCGCATACCTGATTTGCGATCGCATGTGGACCGCAGACCTGCGCAAATCTGGAAAATTATATCTTTTAAGTACCGGGGTACTTTTTACTCAAAAAGGGTCCGTTTTAAGAATTTTTACTGTTATAACAACACGGGGAACTATTTGGGCATTATTTTTAGCCATGAATTTTTACGGGTCTTTACAATAATCGACAATGATACTTGTAGTTTTAGATTGAAGATTGGGTATTCCTGTATCACCATTGAAAGGCGTTATGAGGTACGGTAAGAAAAGAAATCTTAGCCCTCTGTACATTGGACCATATAGGATCATACGCAAGGTAGGCCAGGTAGCATATGAGTTAGACCTGCCTTCTAACTTGGAGTTTGCACATCCAGTCTTTCATGTGTCTATGCTTCGTAAATGTATCAGAGATACTTCTAGAGTCGTGTCAGTTGATGATGTCCAGGTCATAGAGCAGCTATCATATGAGGAAACTCCCATTGCTATACTAGATAGACAGGTTCAGAGATTGAGGACTAAAGACGTAGTTTTCGGTGAAAGTACTTTGGAGAAACTATATGTGGAAGAAATGACTTGGGAAGCCAAAAAAGGCATGAAGTCTAGGTATCCTCACATATTTCCTCTTCCAGAGAAGGATCCAACTGAGACATCACAGCCTTAAAGTACGAGTGATACCACTTTGTCACGCCCCAAACATGGGGAGGCGTGGCTGGCACCCGGTGTCGTACTGGCCCGAGCGAACCACTCTGAAACTTTTCTTTCTCTACTATCATGGGACAACATGGCCAAAACTCGTAACATATAACTATAAGTGGGCAAACACTGTGTCAATGAACCATCTTTCTTAAAATATGAATACACATGGGTCGTCAAGGCCTCTGACATACTGTACAAAATGAACCTTTGTCTGAAGTCTGGACTATTCAAAACCTTTTAATACTTGAGTATCTCGTATCTTTTTCACCTTTAACCTTACTTACCATTCAATCTCGTATCGTATCTTCTATCGGTTTCATAACCTCCCTTCCACGTGGAAATTACATCCATGCCTTAAAGCTCTACTATGATACCTACACCTCTGGTTGATACAAAATCTGGCAGAAGCTTCATATTGACTTCTTACACCTCAGCTCTATGTCACGATCTGGAATCAAAAGAAGGGTAACATTTCCTAAATACAATATAGCCTCTCAATTATAAGTGTGGCACGCGACACGCCCATAAGTGAGACTCTACTAGGCACGGCTTGGTAGACTCCCTAGGAAACGACTTGCTCAGATACCACTTTGTCACGCCCCAAACCTGCGGAGGCATGGCCGGTACCTGGTGTTGTACTGTCCTGAGCGAACTACTTTGTAACTCTTTTTTTCTTTATAAGTATCATGGTCCAACATGGTCACAACTCGTAATGTATAATTATAAGTGGGCAAACACTATATCAATGAACCATCGTTCTTAAAACATGAATACATACGAGCCGTCGAGGCCTCTAACATACTGTACATAATGAACTTGTGTCTACAAAGACTCTAAGAGTATTTGACATCAAATGGGGCAGGGTACCGTCCTACCTATAAGTCTATAGCAAAACTCTTACACGATGACTTATAGACTTGGTTGCATTCCGAATGAGGTGGAGTCTTACCAATCCTTCGTTGAATGTTAACCTCGTCTACTATGAGGGCTAGTCAAATTGATTATTTATACCTACAGGCACAACAAAAGGACATCAGTACGAATAATGTACCGATTATGTAAGGCATGTAAATCATTCTATAAAGGACATGGAAGAAACATGTAGTAAAGAACTCAACCTGTAAGTCTAGATAGCTCTGTAAATCATGAAATATTTATAATGTCATGCATATGCATATAAATGTCATATAATGCATAGGTATGTGCGTACATAACATCATCAAGCCTCTGAGGGCATCCCATCATATCATCTCAGCCTCTGTGGGTAAAATCATCAACGTATACCAACTGATCAGGTGGTGGTGTATATATAACGCCGTAACCTTTTCCCATATCGCATATACATATAATATATGTGTATATAATGCCATCTAGTCATGGATCAATGTACATGTATAAATGAATGCAATGCATAATGAAGTAAGTCAACAAGATCTCTCGAAATATCAAGAGACCCATGAACAAACGATATGATAGTAGAACACATGGGGAATCAAGAACATAGGCAACCATAGTACTTCTAAGAATAGAATCATTTATGAAAGTTGCATTTTTGTTGTATCGTATTGTAACGACCCGGCCAGTCGTTCCGAAAATTTTAGCCCCATTTTCCCTATTTATGATTATCATATGTTTCTTAGCCTATTTATATTGTGTTGGATCGGTTTGTTCGGGTTCGGAGTGGTCGTGGTGAGAACTGAGACACTTAGTCTCTTATATTGGCTTAATAGTTGGAAAAGTCAACTGGGAGTTGACTTATTGGAAAACACCCTCAGAATGTAGATTTTATGGCTCGGATAGCTTCGTTAGGTGATTTTGGACTTAGGAGTGTGTTCGGAATGTGTTTTTGATGTCCGGTGAAGAATTAGGCTGGAACCGGCAAAATTGAGTTTCTGACAATTTTCGGTCGGCAGTGAAAAGTTAGCTATCGGGGTCGAAATGGAATTCCAAAAGTTGGAGCAGGTTCGTAGTGTCATTTTGGACGTGTGTGCAAATTTTCAGGTCATTCAGACGTGTTTTGGTTGGTTTCGACATCATTGGCAAAATTTAGAAATCTCAAAGTTCATAGGCCTGAATCCGATGTGATTTTGGTGTTTTGGTGTTGTTTTGGGTGTTTCGAAGGCTCGACTAAGTTTGAATAAGGTTATGGGACTTGTTTGTGTTTTTGGTTGGGGTCCCGAGGGGCTCGGGGTGATTTCGGATAGCCATCAGGGATTTTAAAATAAAAAAATAACAGCTGATGTTGCTGGTGTTGGTGCTGGTGTTACCGCACCCGCAGATAGGGGACCGCAGGTGCGGGCCCACAGAAGTGGACGACTTGACGCAGATGCGGTTTTTGGTCGGTTGGAAGAGTTCTGCAGGTGCGAGGTTTTTACCGCACCTGCGAAGCCGCAGATGCGGAAGTTTGATCGCAGGTGCGGAGTTTGGGCCTCTGAGCATTTTTCGCAGGTGCGCATAAGTGGCCGCACGTTCGGAACCACTGGGCAGTTAGTATAAATTCCAGCCTTCGCGAATTTTTGGCATTTTTCATCACTTTTGCATGCCGGTTGAGTCATATTGGGAGCAATTTGAAGGAGGATTTCGAGGGTCTTCTGTGGAGGTAAGTTTCACGGACTAAAGACTCGATTCTATGTTGTTATTTGACAGATTAGGCTTGGAATTAGTGACTTTAATGGCATAAAATGGGGGTTTAGGGCTTGGGAAATTGAGACTTATAATAACTGAATTTAGGGGTCAATTATGGTCGGATTTGATGCATTTTATATTTGTAGACTCGGGAAAGGATAAGGATTCTTGTGATGCAATTTTTATCAAATTCTGAGACATGGGCCCGGGGCTCGGGTTTGGCCAATTTCGGGAATTTTGGTCAAAATTGATAGTTTTCGATTGGGCCTTGTTCCTTTATCATATATTGATGATGTTAATCTGGTTTTTGTTAGATTAGGAGCAACCGGGAGCCGATTCGAGAGGCAAGAGCATCACAGATTAGTATTTGGGCCGGGTTAAGGTAAATAATGATTGTAAATCTTGTCCTGAGGGTATGAAACCCTGGACTTCGTATTTTCTCATTATTTTTGGAGTGGCGCACATGCCGGATGATGAGTGTGTGGCGTACATTGATTTTTGGATTTGGACGTGGTCCTTTCCGCGGCAACTATTGAGTTGTGTATTTACTTCAAATCATATGTTAAATTGTGTTCTAAAACTATTGCTATATTTGGGTTGTAAGCCATGTTTGGGGCCTTGCGCCGACTTGTTTAGACCCCTTGGGGGATTTTACTGGTATTTCCTCAATGTGTTGACTTATGATTTACACTCAGTCATATTATGTTTAACTGTTTCAAAACTCAGGCTTATTTACACTATTTTTGAGACATAAAATGATGTTTTGGGTCGAGTACCCCGTTTTACTGATAGCCCGAGTGGCTTACTGAGAGTTTCTGACTGACTGAGGTCGAGGGCCTGATTTTGAGGATATAAGATGCCACAAGGTGGCTTGATATTAGCGCTTGGGCTGAAGGAGCCCCTCCGGAGTCTATATACACCCCTAGTGAGCGCAGGCACCTACTGAGTGCGAGTGCCGAGTGACGAGTGATTGGGAGGCATTAATGACTGTGAGGTTTCTCGAGGGGCTGATGCTGAGTGATTGTGAGATCTGCTGAGGGACTGATTACGAGTGATGATTTTCCCGAGGGGAGATTTATGATACATGCTTTGGCCCGAGGGGCTATTTGTGATTTATTTCATTTTACACTAAACTCTTTGGGTATTTTTTTGAAATTGTTGGAAATCACATTTTTCAAAGGATTTTACTGAAGTCAGCTTTTATTAAAGCATGTTGATTTAATGTATACACTGTTGGAAAGAAAGGATGTGCTTATTGTGAATGGTGATTTAATCTTATGTGTTTCTTACTGCTTAGACTTGATTATTTTCATTACTACTGAGTTGGTGTACTCACATTACTCCTTGCACCCCTGTGTGCAAATACAGGTGCTGGTACCGAGCGCTGGTTTCCTTCCTTTGTGTGGAGCCAGAGTTGGGACTTCGAGGTAGCTGTTCGGCGTCCACATCATCTCCTTTCCAATTTCTTGTTTTGTACTTCGTTCCTCGCTCCAAGTCTTGATGTATTATGGCAGTAGGGTTATTTTGTACTACCCGTAGATGCTCATGATGGTTGACTCCAGGTTTTGGGGAGTGTATAAACTGTTTTACTCATTTTTTTGCATTAAACTGCTTAAACGAAAGAAATTTTTTGTGAAAGATCGGAATAGTTTTGAAAATTATGAAAATATTATGTCAGTATGTAATTGTTGGCTATCCTAGTCCTATGATAGGCGCCATCCCGGCCGGCTTAGGATTTGGGGTCGTGACAAGTTGGTATCAGAGCCTAGGTTACATAGGACTCAACGGTCATGAGCAAGTATAGTAGAGTATTGCGGATCGGTACGGAAACGTATGTACTTATCTTCGAGAGGCTACAGAACCCTTAGGAAAAATCTCATTTTTTCTTGAATTCTGTCGTTCAATTTTGTTGATTCTGTAAATCTAAGTTTCTGTTGTTTCATTCTCTCATAGATGGTGAGGACTCGCGCTACCGATCAGAGTGACCAGCCACCAGCTAGACCAGCGAGAGGTCGAGGCCGCGGTCGAGGCTGTGGTAGAGGTAGGGGACCAGCCCGTGCAGCAGTCGGGGCAGTACCAGAGGGTCCATCTACCATTCAGGATCAGGTTCCAACTGTAGATACTCCAGCGGGACAGGCTCAGGCACCGGCGGTGCCTATTGTTATTCCGGGTCTTCAGGAGACCTTGGCTCAGATCTTGACTGTATGCACCACCCTTGCTCAGGCAGTTGCTGCGTCTTCTACTGCTGCGTCTTCTCAGGCCGGAGGAGGCAGCCAGAATCTAGTTGTCGGGACACCTGGGCAGGTTACTCAGGGCCTTCAGACACCGGGGGCAATTCCAACCCAGCCGATTGCTTCAGTTCAAGACTTTGTAGTTCCAGCTATGCCAGATGATGAGCAGCGTAGGCTGGCGAGATTCAGTAGGCTTCAGCCTCTGACATTCAGTGGTGCTGAGGGCAAGGATACCCAGGGTTTCCTGGATAAGTGTCAGATGATGCTTCGTACTGTTGGGATTCTGGAGACCAGTGGGGTCTCGTTTGCTGCTTTTCAATTTTGTGGGGATGCTTTTACTTTGTGGGAGTCCTTCGAGAGGCGTAGGCCTATTGGTATAGCACCCCTCACCTGGCAGCATTTCTCACTATCTTCTTAGAGAAGTATGTTCCCCAGTCTCACAGGGAGGAGCAGCGCAGGCAGTTTGAGCAGCTGCGTTAGAGGGAGCTATCAGTGACGTAGTATCAAATGCGGTTTTCAGAGTTGGCTCGTCATGCCACTGAGTTGGTTCCTACCGATAGGGAGAAGATTAGGAGGTTCGTGGATGGCCTCACTTATCAGCTCCGCCTTTTTATGACTCGGGAGAGGGTATCAGGTGCTACCTTCGAGCAGGTTGTTGATATTGCTCGAGATATTGAGTCGGTTCGCCGCCAAGAGCGGGAGGAGAGGAAGGCCAAGAGGCCTCATGGATCGGGTGGTTCCAGTGGTGCTCCTTCCAGGGGGCAGTTTCAACATGGTAGAGGCCATTCATCAAGCCTCCTCAGTCAGTTCGCCCAGCCTATAATGGTGCATCTTTGGGGAATGGTCCCCGCAGTTCTCAGGCAGGCCATTCTTCATTCGGTGCCCTTCCAGCCCAGAGTGCAGCTCAAGCACCACCAATTCATAGTTCCTCTATGCATGATTCTTCTAGTGGCCATTCTGGTGCCTGGGGTTTCTATCAGTCCCCGTCTCCAGCAGCAGAGAGTTGTTTTGAGTGCGGAGAGTCTGGGCACATGTGGAGGCAGTGTCCCCGCCGTTTTGGTGGTTCTTCTCAGCAGAGGGGCCAACCCTCGACTTTGGCTCCAGTTACTTCACCACCCACCCAGACAACTAGGGGTGGGGGCCAGACCGCTAGGGGCCGCCCTAGAGGGAGAGGTCGTGCAGGTGGAGGCCAGGCTCGTATCTATGCACTTCCAGCCAGGCCAGATGCTATGGACTTCGATGCAGTGATCACAGGTATTGTCTCAGTCTTTCGCCAAGATGCTTTGGCTTTATTTGAACCTGGTTCTACATATTCCTATGTTTCATCATAGTTTGCCCATTTTCTAGATATGCCCCGTGAGTCTCTAGTTACATCAGTTCATGTGTGGACTCCGGTGGGCGATACTATTATTGTGGACCATGTGCATCGGTTGTGTGTGATATCTATTGTGGGTCTGGAGACCCGAGTAGAGCTATTGTTACTTAGCATGGTTGATTTTGACGAGATATTGGGCTTGGATTGGCTATCTCTGTGTCATGTTGTTCTTGATTGTCACGCTAAGACCGTGACCTTAGCTATGCCAACATTTTCGAGGGTTGAGTGGAGAGGTTCTTCTGAGTATGTGCCTAGCAGGGTGATTTCCTACCTGAAGGCTCAGCGTATGGTTGAAAAGGGGTGTTTATCGTATTTGGCATTTGTGGGGGATGTCAGTGGTGAGACTCCCGCTATTGATTCAGTTCCTCTGGTCCATGATTTTCCGGACGTGTTTCCTGCAGACCTTCCAGGCATGCCACCTGACAGGGACATTGATTTTGGTATTGACCTGGTGCCACACTCAGCCTATCTCTATTCCATCTTATCGTATGGCACCAGCGGATTTGAAGGAATTAAAGGAGAAACTTCAGGAACTCCTAGATAAGGGGTTCATTCGGCCTAGTGTGTCACCTTGAGGTGCTCCGGTGTTGTTTGTGAAGAAGAAGGATAGTTCTATGTGTATGTGTATTGATTATCAGCAGTTGAACAAGGTTACGGTGAAGAATCGGTATCCATTGCCTCGTATAGATGACTTGTTTGATCAGTCGCAGGGTGCCAGGATATTTTCTAAGGTTGACTTGCGTTCTGGCTACCATCAGTTGAAGATTCAGGGGCCCGACATCCTGAAGACTGCCTTCAGGACTAGGTATGGTCATTATGAGTTTCTGGTTATGTCATTTGGGCTGACCAATGCCCCAGCAGCCTTTATGCACTTGATGCACAGTGTGTTCCGGCCTTATCTTGACTCCTTCATCATCGTGTTTATTGACGATATCTTGGTGTTTTCCCGATCTCGGGAGGATCATGAGCATCATTTGAGAGTTGTGCTTCAGACCTTGGGGGAGAAGAAGTTGTATGCAAAATTTTCGAAGTGTGAGTTCTGGCTTGATTCAGTAGCGCTCTTGGGGCACGTGGTGTCCAGTGAGGGTATTCAGGTTGATCAGAAGAAGATAGAGGCGGTGCAGAGCTGGCCTAGACCGTCATCAGCTACAGTTTCCTTGGTTTGGCAGGGTACTATCATCATTTTGTAAAGGGATTTTCATCTATTGTAGCACCTATGACCAGGCTGACCCAGAAGGGTGCTCAGTTCAGGTGGACTGACTCAAGTCAGCTTTGACTACAACTCCGATGTTGGTTTTGCCTACAGGTCCAGGTTCCTATACAGTTTACTGTGACACCTCGAGAGCTGTCCTGGGAGAAGTTTTGATACAGGACGGTAGGGTGACTGCCTACGCGTCCAGATAGTTTAAGGTGCATGAGAAGAATTATCCTATGCACGATCTTGAGCTAGCAGCTATTATCCACTCCTTGAAGATCTGGCATCATTATTTATATGGAGTGCATTGTGAGATTTTCACTGATCACCTTAGTTTGCACCATCTGCTTAAGCAGGACCTGAATTTGCGTCAGAGGAGATGGTAGGAGCTCCTCAAGGATTATGACCTCACCATTCTATATTATTCGGGGAAGGCCAATATAGTGGATGATGCCCTGAGTCGCAGAGCAGAGGGTTTGGGGAGTCTAGCCTACCTTCTAGTAGTAGAGCAGCCTTTAGCACTTGATCTTCAGGATTTAGCGGGTCACTTGGTGAGATTGGATCTATCAGAGCCCCCGCGGGTATTAGCTTGTGTAGCCTCCAGGTCTTCTCTTTATGATCAGATTAGAGCATGCCATTATGATGATCCATACTTGCTTGTTCTTCAAGAAAAGGTCCGTCGCGTTGATGCCAGGGATGTGGTTATTGGTAATGATGAGGTCATTAGGATGCAGGTCCGGATTTACGTGCCCAATGTGGATGGACTTCGAGATTTGATTCTAGCTGAGGCCCATAGTTCGCGGTATTCCACCCATCCGGGTGCCGCAAAGATGTAGGATCTGAGACAACATTATTGGTAGAGGCGGATGAAGAGTGATATTGTTGAGTTTGTGGCTTGGTGTCTCAACTGTCAGCAGGTCAAGTATGAGCACCAGAGACCGGGTAGATTGCTTTAGAGATTAGATATTTCGGAGTGGAAATGGGAGCGTATCACCATGGACTTCGTAGTTGGGCTTCCACGGATTTCGAGGAGATTTGATGTTATATGGGTTATTTTGGATCGGTTGACCAATTCCACGCACTTCATTCCTGTCGGTACTACTTATTCTTCGGATCCGTTAGCTGAGATTTATATTAGGGAGATTGTCCGATTGCATGGGGTTCCGATTTCTATCATTTCCGACAGAGGTACTCAGTTCATATCTCAGTTTTGGTGGGCCGTGTAGAGGGAGTTAGGTATTCAGGTTTAGTTGAGCACAATGTTTCATCCTCAGACTGACGGGCAGTCGGAGCATACTATTCAGATTCTGGAGGACATGTTGTGTGCGTGTGTCATTGATTTTGGGGGTTCATAGGACCAGTTTCTGCCACTCGCAGAGTTTGCATATAATAATAGTTATCAGTCGAGTATCTAGATGGCTCCGTATGAGGATTTATATGGTAGGAGATGTAGATCTCCGGTTGGTTGGTTTGAGCCGGGCGAGGCTAGGCTATTGGGCACAGACTTGGTTTAGGATGCGTTGGATAAGGTGAAGTTGATTCAGGAGCGGCTTCATACCGCACAGTCTAGGCAGAAGAGTTATGAGGACTGGAAGGTCCGAGATGTGTCTTTCATGGTTAGGGAGAAGGTGCTGCTGAAGGTGTCACCCATGAAGGGTGTTATGAGGTTCGGGAAGAGGGGAAAGTTGAGTCCCAGTTCATTGGGCCAAATTGAGGTTCTTTAGAGGATTGGGGAGCTGGCTTATAGACATGACTGCCACCCGGCTTATCGAGTATTCATCCGGTGTTCCATATTTTGATGATTCGGAAGCATGTTGGTGACCTGTCTCATGTTTTGGACTTCAGCACGCTTCAGCTCTAGGGTGATATGTCATATGAGGTAGAGCTAGTGGCTATTTTGGGTCGTCAGGTCAGAAAGCTGAGGTCTAAGGATATAGCTTCAGTAAAGTTTCAGTGGAAAGGACAACCGGTGGAGGATTCCACCTGGGAGACCGATCGGGAGATGCGAAGCAGATATCCTCACTTATTTGAGACTCCAGGTATGTTTCTAAACCCGTTCGAGGACGAACATTTGTTTAAGAGGGGGAGGATGTAACGACCCGGCCGGTCGTTCCGAGAATTTTATCCCCTTTTTCCCTATTTATGTTTATCATATGTTGCTTATCCTATTTATGTTGTGTTGGGTTGGTTGGTTCAGGTTCGGAGTGGTCGTGGTGAGAACTGAGACACTTAGTCTTTTATTCTTAATAGTTAGAAAAGTCAACTGGGAGTTGACTTATTGGTAAACGGCCTCGGAATATAGATTTTATGGCTCGGATAGCTTCGTTAGGTTATTTGGGGCTTAGGAGTGTATTCGGAATGTGATTTTGATGTTCGGTGTAGAATTAGGCTTGAACTGGCGAAATTGAGTTTTTGGCGATTTCCGGTCGGCAGTGAAAAGTTAGCTATCAGGGTCGAAATGGAATTCCGAAAGTTGGAGCAGGTTCGTAGTGTCATTTTGGACGTGTGTGCAAATTTTTAAATCATTCGGACGTGTTTTGGTTGGTTTCGGCATCATCGGCGGAATTTAGAAATCTCAAAGTTCATAGGCTTGAATCCGACGTGATTTTGGTGTTTTGGTGTTGTTTTGGGTGTTTCGAAGGCTCCACTAAGTTTGAATAAGGTTATGGGACTTGTTTGTGTTTTTGGTTGGGGTCCCGAGGGGCTCCGGATTATTTCGGATAGCCATCGAGGATTTTATCTTGGAAAAATAGCAGTTGATGCTTGTCTTACTGCACCCACGGATAGGGGACCGTAGGTGCGGCCCGCAAAAGCGGACGACTCGACGCAGATGCGGTTTTTGGTGGGTTGGAGGAGTTCCACAGGTGCGAGGTTTTTACTGCACCTGTGAATCCGCAGATGCGGAAGTTTGATCACAGATGCGGAGTTTGGGCCTCTGAGCGTTTTTCGCAGGTGGGCACCTGGGACCGTAGGTGCGGGTCCGCAGGTGCGCGTAAGTGGCCGCAGGTGCGGAACCACTGGGTAGTTAGTATAGCCTCCGCAAAGTTTTGGCATTTTTCATCACTTTTACATGCAGGTTTAGTCATTTTGGGAGCAATTTGAAGAAGGATTTCGAGGGTCTTCTGTGGAGGTAAGTTTCTCGGACTAAAGACTCGATTTTATGTTGTTATTTGACGGATTAGGCTTGGAATTAGTGGATTTAATGGCATAAAATGGGGGTTTAGGGCTTGGGAAATTGAGACTTATAATTAAGAAATTTAGGGGTCAATTGTGGTCGGATTTTGATGCATTTTATATGTGTAGACTTGGGAAAGGATAAGGATTCTTGTGATGCAATTTTTATCGAATTCCGAGACGTAGGCTCGGGGCTCGGGTTTGGCCAATTTCAGGAATTTTGGTTAAAATTGATAGTTTTTGATTGGGCCTTGTTCCTTTATCATATATTGATGATGTTAATCAGGTTTTGGTTAGATTCGGAGCAATCGGGAGTCGATTCGAGAGGCAAGAGCATCGCTGATTAGTATTTGGGGTTGAGGTAAGTAATGACTGTAAATCTTATCCTGGGGGTATGAAACCCGAACTTCGTATTTCCTCACTATTTTTGGAGTGGTGCATATGCTGGATGACGAGTGTGTGGTGCGCACTGATTTTTGGATTTGGACTCGGTCCTTTCCGCAGCAACTATTGAGTTGCGTATTTACTTTAAATCATATGTTAAATTGTGTTCTAAAACTATTGTTATATTTGGGTTGTAAGCCATGTTTGGGGACTTGCGCAGACTTGTTTAGACCTCTTGGGGGATTTTACTGCTATTTCCTCACTGTGATGACTTATCATTTACACTCAGTCATATTATGTTTAACTGTTTTCGAAACTCTGCCTTATTTACACTATTTTTGAGACATAAATGATGTTTTGGGTCGAGTACCCCATTTTACTGATAGCCCGAGTGGCTTACTAAGAGTTTCTGACTGAGTGAGGCTGAGGGCCTGATTGTGAGGATATGGGATGCCACGAGGTGGCTTGATATTAGCGCTTGGGCTGAAGGAGCCCCTCCGGAGCCTGTACACACCCCCAGTGAGCACAGGTACCTACTGAGTGTGAGTGCCAAGTGCCGACTGCCGAGTGATGAGTGATTGGGAGGCATGAATGACTGTGAGGTTGCCCGAGGGGCTGATACTGAGTGATTGTGAGGTATGCTGAGAAACTGATTCTGAGTGATGATTTGCCCGAGGGGCAATTTATGATACATGCTTTGGCCCCAGGGGCTATTTATGATTTATTTCATTTTACACTAAACTCATTTCTGAAATTGTTGGAAAACACATTTTTTCAAAGGATTTTACTGAAGTCGGCTTTTTTTTTAAAGCATGTTGATTTAATGTATACACTGTTGGAAAGAAAGGTTGTGCTTATTGTGAATGGATGACTTAATCTTATGTGTTTCTTACTGCTTAGACTTGATTTATTTTCATTACTACTAATTTGGCGTAGTCACAGTACTCCCTGCACCCCTGTGTGTAGATACAGGTGGTGGTACCGAGTGCTAGTTTCCTTCCTTCGTATGGAGCCGGAGTTGGGACTTCGAGATAGATGTTCAGCGCCCACAACATCTCCTTTCCCATTTCTTGTTTTATACTTAGTTCCTCGCTCTGAGTCTTGATGTATTATGACAGTAGGGTTATTTTGTACTACTCGTAGATGCTCATGACAGTTGACTCCAGGTTTTGGGGTAGTGTATAAATTGTTTTACTCATTTTGTTGCTTTAAACTACTTAAGCGAAAGAAATTTTTTTGTGAAAGATAGGAATAGTTTTAAATATTATGAAAAATTATGTCACTATGTAATTGTTGGCTAGCCGATTCCCATGATACGCCATCACGGCCGGCTTAGGATTTGGGATCGTGACACGTATGGATCATGCCAGAAGGAAAGAAGGGATAGCCTCAACATACCTTCATTGCTCATATGATCTCGTAGAAGGTCGTAGATGAATAGTCAAATTGGAATAAAGAATTCTCCTCAAAGTGAGAACATTGATGCCAACGCTTCCTTATACCAAAGTACTTATTCTCAAGACGAAAGTATGAATTCCCAAATAAAAGAATGAACTCCTAGCCTAAAGTGTTGTTATATTTCGTTGGTACAAAAGAAAGATCAAATTAAAAGGTGATTCCTCCATAAACTCATGTTTCCCCTACCTAATACTAAGTACTGTCACCTCCTTTTTCTCGAGGGGATAAGGAGTTTTTTCAATTAAAGTGACATAAATTAAATTGGGATTATTTATTTATTTCAGAGTCACCACTTGGAATAATTTGTGGTGTCCCAAATCACTGGTTTATTTTAAATCCCAAATCGAGGATATTGGACTCTGTTTTAAAGTCTGCGAAAACAGAAGACTGGGTAAGGAAATCTGTTAACCCGGGAGAAAGTGTGAGACACTCCTGAGTTTTGTGGTTTTAGCATAGTCGCTCAACTATTAATAATTGGCCTAATTATCTAATTTAATACATATTTGAAGTCTATTGTGCATTATTTTTTATCGCTTTTAGTATTTATGGACTTTGTTTGAAGAAGCTGCTATCTCGCGCACTCGTTTGTTTTCGTACGCATTGCGAACCACGCCACGTGAAATGCACTCGCGATTTACAACGTGTTAACTTTTATTATTTTTTAAAGTTATGGCTGAGTCGTGTAAAACGCCCACTCGAATTGGAATTTACGTAACGTGACCATGCCACGGGAACCGTACCCACAGTCACGATGGTTTGTTATTAATCCCGCCTAAATAAAGCTACGATGTTCATGCTTCCACATTATCTAATAATAATTCCACATTGCCTAAGGATGTAGTGACTACATTAATTCTAAATTATATAATAATAAAGGCCCACTCATCGTTCTTTCAATTAGTCTCAAATTTTATTTTCCAATCTCAATTAGCATACATGGTTATTTTTCCTCATATATTCTAATATTTTACCTCAAATTTAGGAAATGAAACAACACCTACTACACGTGATTTCAAAATTCAGAAGAAATTCACACATCTATCTCAAATGTTCAACAACCAAACCAACTGATCATGAGAATTGAAACACCAACTAATCATCGAAGCCGACTAAACACAGTGCATTATGATTAAAATTCATACTAAATAAATGCAATAAGGAACTACAACTCAAAATATATGATTGGAACACAGCAATAAAGCATCATTGAAACAAAGCAAAAGAAACATACCTTATGAAGCTTCCCAATATTTAAAGAACAATCCAAACAAGTTTACACAACAATGGCTAAAATCAGCAGTGAAAATGGTGACAAGAACTGGACCAAGACGCGACCCACAATCGGAATCTTGACGGAAAACTCGAACCCGATCTCGGCTTGACCGAAAGTTTTGAGAGGTAGATCGGCGCTAGCAATGCTGAAAAATAGATTTTTCTCGTCTTTGGACTGAAATTTCCGTCCTCTCTTCACTCTCGTTCCCTCACTGTTACTCTGTTTTTCGTCCCCCTTTCTGTTATTTTCTCTATCTAACTCTGTTTCCCCCTCTCGTCTATTTCTTGTGTTAGCAGGGAACTCAATTTGATTTGTTTCATATGGATTCCTTTAATTCCTTTGTTTTCCATTGATCACTAAAGCAACATAGATTATGAAATTTCAGAGAAGGAGTAGGCAGCTGAAGCTTTTGATCACTGAAGCAACATAGATTATTGAATTTCAGAGAAGGAGTAGGCAGCTGAAGCTTTTGGGTTTTCTTTAGGGTTAAAGGGTGTGGCTGTGTTCTTGACGGTGTGCGACCGTCCCTTTTTTGTAAATGTGTGTGTTGGGTTGATATATAGGTGTAGATATTAATTGGTGGCCAAAAAAAAGAGTGAGTATGGGCATGTGAGTTTTGAGGGAGAGCATGTGAGTTTGTTACAAAAGATAAGGAAGAATCTTGCCACATGGAAATAACTCATTGGATCTTGTTTTAATTAATATTGTCACGACCCAATTTACCTCCGAAAAGTATCATGACGACACCTAGTCTTAGAGACTAGGTAAGCCTAATATTAGGGGGAAAACTTTAAGAAAAACACAATAAATAAAGGAAATGATGGCATAATCTATATAGGAAAAATAGTGTCGCTCAGCGTATACAAAAAATATACTCCCAAAGACCCGGAATGCCACAAAATCACAAGCTTCTAATAACTATTGTAGCTCTAGCAAGTCTGGAAGTACATAAGAAAAGACTCTAGACGTTGGAGTAGAAGGGGACTCTGAGGATCCTGCGGACGCGGCAGAAATACCTTGTAGTCTCCTAGAATCAGCAACAAATAATATCCTCGAGGCTGTGGCTCGTGCCTGGATCTGCACACGAAAAACATGTGTAGGAAAGGGCATGAGTACACCACAATGGTACCCAGTAAGTGCCAAGCCAAACCTCATCCAGTAGTGACGAGATAAGGTTAAGGCCCTGCTGGAGTAAATATAATCAATTTAAAATAGGACAAGAGATAGATAAGTTCTACAGTAACAGTTAAAGAAAATGCTCAAAAACTTAACAACCAAGGGAGCCCTAGGCTCAGAACAAGATAAACACAAGGTGGAATCTCCCGGGATACCGTCTCGTAGTTCCAGATGATTATGCAGTGTCGCGACCCATTTTCCTCGCGAAATCGGGTTTCAACATTTTTGGGATAACTCCTATTTTTGGGATGGGTTTGGAATTGGAAGAGTCGCCGCCTAACGGATTAAGGTGCGTTAGGGCACCTAGAGCAATTAACTCATTTAACCAGTTTACATCACCAGAGATCGGGTAAGAGCTCAAATTATCTTGAGGGGAGGTGTTAGGCACCCCTCGAGGTCCAGAACGGTGGTGTCACGACCCGAATTTCCCACCGTCAAGACCGTGATGGCGCCTAATATTGAACCCGCCAGGAAAGCCAACATTAATGTTTATTTACCTTATTCATTTATTTTTAACAGATAACAGGTGATGTACAAATTAGCGAAAATAAAAGTGTCACGACCCAAAATCCTAACTTAGGTCGTGATGGTGCCCAACAGCGGGGTCAGGCAAGCCAACACTCAATTTACTAAGAGTTCTTTCTTATTAGCTTAAACATTTCAACATATACTCAGTTTTTAAAACTTAAAACATAAATCGACAAGGATAATTAGCCAGTTTTTAATCAAAAGCGGTCATGAGGAGGCGTGAGACAATATATATACAATCCCGTAATCCATAATAACTATCACGTGTGTTCCAGGAACTAGTGTCACAAGTCCTACGGGCATACTGACAGAATATATAAAAGATATAATAGACAGTCCCACTGTTTGAAAGAAATAGACGGGAAATAAGCAAAAGAAACCCCATGGTGCGCCGGAGATCACCAGGAGAAAGCAGTTCACCGTGAAGTCAAGTCCGTCTATAATCAGAATCAAGCTCTGGTCTGACAACCAGATGCACCAGCCTCGGAACCTGTACAATTAAGTACAGAAGCGTAGCATGAGTACATAAATATATATGTACCCAGTGAGTATCCCGCCTAACATCGAAGAGGTAGTGACGAGAGGTCGACTTGACACTCACTAAGGTCCAACTATATAATTTAACAGAATATGATGAAAACGGTAGGCATGTAAAGGCAGTGAAGCAGCAAATATATAAGGCACTGAAATCCAAGTAAGTACTGGAAATGAATAAACAATTACTACTTCACCTTCCCCCAAATATATGTAAAATCAATGTCCATGAATTTAGTAACAATTAAATCACGCGCATACAGAATAAGGACAACCGGTCTAAGCCATAAGATAGTCATATATGTGCACTGACGAGGGTCGAACGGCTCGAACCATAAGTGCACCTTGCCATAAAGTACTCACATCTATGCACTGTCGAGGATCAAACGGCCCGAACCATAAGTGCATCTTTGCCATAAGTAATCATCTCTATGCACTGCCGAGGATCGAACGAACTGAACCATAAGTGCATTTTTCAATCCGTCGTGGCGTACGGCCCGCTCCCATAAGAGTGGGGGGAAATAACACTGTGCTCGCGGAATGTAAATTGCGAAGCTGTCACATGCACACACAATATCCCTTTTTAAATTAATTTTCAGTAAACAATTCCTTAAAATTTCTCAAATTCCATGGTCTCAGGGAAATAAGCCGCATGTAACATTTAATTTATTAAGCATATAGTTCATTTCAAGGAAAACACAAGGCATGATGTGGGCCTAACTACCCATACATAATAGTAATAGCCGCTACGTATGGACTCTCGTCACTTTATACATACGTAGCCCCCACAATTATCACATATAGCATTTAAATCACCTAGGGGGACAGTTTCCCCTTACAAGGTTAGAAAGGAGACTGACCTAGCGTTGCACCTACTCCTCGGGTCAAGAATGCGCCTGAAACTCCGAACTCGACATCCACGGACTCAAAACTAGCCAAATGTTATACAAATATATCAATTCATATTCAAAGCATGGAATTCCCCGATTATTTAGTCGAATTCACCATTCTTGAAGAAATCCCAAAAATCCAACCCCGGACCCGCATGCTCGGATTTCAAAAATTCTTGAAGGAAACACTAACACATAACCTAAGGATCATTAATATATGATTTTTGTATGATTTCATAGCCAATTCACGGGGAATACTCTAAATTCTTGAAAGCCCTAGGTTACTACCCAATTCCTTAATTTTTCACTAATTAGGTAGTTAACTAAACTAGGAATTCATGCATTAACTAACTTTAGGGTAGAATTTACTTACCTCACAGTGGCTGGGTTGTGGGGCTCTTTTCCAAGCTCTTAAACTCGTCTATGGTGGAAGAAAATGGAGTGAAAATGGGATAATCCCGCACTTAAAGACCTTATTTCCTACAGGGGTTCCCGCACCTGTGACTCGACGACCGCACCTGCGAACAATAGCTCGCACCTGCGGAAAATGGGACAAGGGCCTGGTCTCGCATCTGTGCGGCTCCGCACCTGTAGGAAGAAGCCCGCACCTGCGAGAACGGGACAACCCACTTGGGGGTCGCACCCGCGAGGCCTGGACCGCAGGAGCGGTCTCGCACCTGCGACTGGGCAACCGCACCTGCGGTCACACCAGATCAGGTGCACCAGCAACTGCTTCAGCTGGTTTTTGGCCTCGTTTGGTGCCCAAGAGGCACCTGGGCCCACCCGAGCCCCTGTCCAAATATATCAACAAGTCCCAAATCATAATACGGACTCGCTCGAGCCTTCGAAACACCCGCAACAACGCTAAAACTCAAAATCACACCTTAAAACCCCTAGAACCAAAATTAGGAACTTTAAGTTTTCTTGACTTCGGTAACAATGGGCCGAACCGACCTATACTACTCGGAATGACACCAAATTTTGCAGGCAAGTCATAAATGACATAACGGAACAATTCCTGATCTCGGAATTCCGTTCGGACCTCGATAACACAAAGACACGTCCCAAACCACAATAGGAACTTAAGGAACTCTTATTTCAAGATTGGGCGCCGAAACGCTCCTGGGTCATCCGAAACCCATTCCGAACATATGCCCAAGTCCGAAATCATCATACAAAGCTACCGGAATCGTCGAAACTCGATTCCGAGGTCGTTTACTAAAAATGTTGACCGAAGTCAAACTTGGCCTTAAAGGTCAACCTGAAGGAACCTATTGTTCCAATATTGCTCTAAGAACTTCTAAATCCCGGACCACCCGCCCCCGCAAGTCATAAATCAAAATAAGCCGCTATGGGAAGTGTCATTTTGGGGAACGGGGTCCGATAACGCAAAACAACCGATCGGGTCGTTACATTCTCCACTCTTAAACAAATCTTCGTCCTCGAACGGGTCTAGAATCATACCTGAAGTGTTGAATAAGTGCAGATATCTGCTCCGCATGTCCTCCTCGGAATCCCAGGTCGCTTCCTCGACTGGTTGGCTCCTCCATTGGACCTTCACTGCAGAAACTCTCTTGGACCTCAACTGGGATCATGTCTATCAATAATAGCAACTGGATCCTCCCCGTAGCCCAACCTCTCATCCAACTGAATAGTGCTGAAATCAACCACGTGAGAGAAGTCGGTGTGGTACCTCCGGAGCATGGATACATGAAAGACCGGATGAACTCTTGATAAACTAGGAGGTAAGGCTAGCTCATAAGCAACCTCCCAAACTCGCATCAACACCTCGAAGGGACCTATAAACCTCGGGCTCAGCTTGCCCTTCTTCCCAAACCTCATAATACCCTTAATCGGCGAGACCTTCAACAGAACCTTGTCTCCCTCCATAAATGATACATCACGCGCCCTCTGATCCGCGTAACTCTTCTGTCTGGACTGTGCTGTGCGGAGCCTCTCCTGAATCAACTTCATCCTCTCCAAAGCATCCCTTACCAGGTCGGTACCATATAACTTAGCCTCACCAGGCTCAAACCACCCGATAGGGGAACGACATCGCCGACCATACAGAGCCTCAAATGGATCCATCTCGATGCTGGACTGGTAACTATTATTGTCAGCAAACTCGGCCAAAGGCAAGAACTGGCCCCACTGACCTCCAATATCTGAATTATACGCTCTGACTGGCCATCAGTCTGAGGGTGAAATGCTGCACTGAGGTCTATCTGGGTGCCTAACCCACTGTGCAATGCTCTCCAGAAGTGCGAGGTGAACTGAGGACCTCGATCTGATATAATGGACACCGGCACACCGTGCAATCGAACTATCTCCCGAATGTAGATTTGGGCTAACCTCTCAAAAGTATATGTAGTAGCTACAGGAATGAAATGTGCTGATTTGGATAATCTATCCACAATGACCCAAACCGCGTCAACCTTCCGCAAAGTCCAAGGCAAACCAACCACGAAGTCTATACTGATGTGCTCCCATTTCCACTCAGGAACGGGCATCTGCTGAAGTAGGCCTCCTAGCCTCTGGTGCTCATACTTCACCTGCTGGCAATTAAGACACCTAGTCAAATACTCCATAATGTCCCTCTTCATCTGCCTCCACCAGTAATGTTGCTTCAAATCACGATACATCTTCGTAGCACCAGGATGAACAGAATACCGAGAACTATGTGCTTCCTATAGAATCCTCTCCCTCAGGCCATCAACTTTAGGAACACATAAACAGCCCTAAAGTCTCAGAACACCATCCTCGTCAATAGTAACATCCTTGACACCACCCCCTACCACTGTCTCCCGAAGCACTGCTAAGCACGGATCATCGAACTGCCGGACCTTAATCTCCCCCAATAACGAAGACTAAGAAACCACATGTGCTAAAACTCGACGAGGCTCTGAAAGGTCTAATCTCACCAAGCAATTAGCCAAGGACTGAATGACCAAGGCTAGAGGTCTCTCCTCTGCTGCAATATAAGCTAAACTACCCATACTCTCCGCCTTCCTGCTCAAGGCATCTGCTACCACGTTTGCCTTGCCCGGATGATAAAGAATTGTAATATCATAATCCTTCAACAACTCAAGCCACCTGCGCTGCCTCAAATTAAGGTCCCTCTGCTTAAACAAGTGCTGCAAGCTATGGTGGTCTGTATAAACCTCACAGGACACCCCATACAAGTAGTGCCTCCAAATCTTAAGGGCATGAACAATCGCCGCCAACTCTAAATCGTGCACAGGGTAATTCTTCTCATGAACCTTCAGCTGGGCCGAAGCATAAGCAATAACTCTCCCTTCCTTTATCAACACACATCCCAAACCAATGCGCGAAGCGTCACAATATACTGTATACATCCCCGAACCGGAAGGCAGTACCAAAACTAGTGCTGAGGTCAATGCTGCCTTGAGCTTCTGAAAGCTCGCCTCACACTCGTCGGACCATCAGAGCAGGGCATTCTTCTGAGTCAATCTAGTCAATGGAGCTGCAATAAAAGAGAACCCCTCCACAAATCGGCAATAATAGCCTGTTAGGCCCAAAAAGCTCTTGATCTCTGTAGCTGAAGTGGGACGCAGCCAACTCTGAATTGCCTCGATCTACTAAGGATCAACCTTGATATCCTCTCCGGATACCACATGCCCCAAAAATGCTACGGAATCCAACCAGAACTCACACTTGGAGAACTTAGCGTATAGCTTCTGTTCCCGCAAACTCTGGAGCAGAACTCTCAAATGCTGCTCACGCTCCCCCAGGCTACGTGAGTAAATCAAGATTTCATAAATAAATACAATGACGAGAAGGAATCAATATATGGCCTGAACACCCTATTCATCAAGTCCATGAATGATGTTGGGGCATTAGTCAAGCCAAAGGACATCACCAGGAACTCATAGTGGCCATATCTCCTACGGAAAGCAGTCTTTGGAACATCTGAGGCCCTAATCTTTAACTGATGATATCCCAATCTTAAATCAATCTTAGAAAACACCCTAGCACCCTGCAACTGGTCAAACAAATCATCGATGTGCGGCAAAGGATACTTGTTCTTTATGGTGACCTTGTTCAACTGGCGGAAATCAATACACATTCGCATGGACCCATCCTTTTTCTTCATGAATAGAACTGGAGCACCCCACGCGATACACTCGATCTGATGAACCCCTTAGCCAACAACTCCTCAAGCTGCTCCTTCAACTCTTTCGGAGCCATATGGTACGGAGGAATAGATATAGGCTGGGTTCCTGGAGCTAAATCAATACAGAAATCAATATCACGATCCGGAGGCATGCCCGAAAGATCTGAAGGAAATACATCAGCAAACTCTCGAACAACTGGTACTGAATCAATCGTCGGAGACTCGGCGGTGGTGTCCCCCACATAACCAAGATAGGCCAGACAACCCTTCTCGACCATATGTCGAGCCTTCATGAATGAAATAACACGGTTGGCTGCACTAACTGAGGAACCTCTCCACTCCAGCCTAGGCGACTCGGGCATGGCTAAAGTAACTGTCTTGGCATGGAAATCTAGCACGGCATGATAAGTAGATAGCCAATCCATGCCTAGAATAACCTCAAAATTAACCATGTCGAGCAATAAAAGGTCCGCTCTGGTCTTGAACCCACAGAAGGTGATCACACAAGACCGATAGATCCGGTCTACCACCACAGAATCGCCCACAGGAATGGAAACATATATAGGAAACCCAAGGACTCGCAATGAGCATCCAGAAAATGAGAAAATAATGTTGAAACATATGAATAGGTGGATCTTGGATCAAATAATACTGAAGCCTCTTTACCACATACTGAGATAATACATGTGATCACGCTGTCTGAGGCCACTGTGTCTGATCTGGCCGGAATGCCATAGAATCTAGCTAGAGCACCGGAAGACTGAGCTCCAACAGAGTGAACAGGAGCTGCCCGACCTCCCCCTGACCGGCCTCTACCTCTAGGATGACCCTTGTCGATCTGTCCTCCACCTTTAGGTGGCCGGACTGCTGGTGCCGGACCCATCGGCTGTGAACCATACTGTACGGCCTTGCCCCAAAACTTGGGAAAATGCATCCTCATATGACTTGGCTCCCCACACTCGTAACAACCCCCAGGTACCATAGTCTGTTGCCCTAAAGAAGAACCCTGAATGGCCGGAGGGCGAGGTGAGCCCTCTAGCATAGCACTGAAGTAGGGTTCGGAGGATCTCGATGACTAGGATAACCACTGGGTGAACTCTGAATGGCTGGAGGACGGTAGGAATGCTCTGGCATGGCGCGAAAATGAGGCCTCGCTGGAACACCTCGGGGAGGTGGTGGAGGTGCTGAATATGAAGGCCTGTTGGGCTGACTACTGCTAAACTGACCTCTGCCCCTAGCTGGGGCACCTCTGAAATCTCTGGAGAATCTAGCCCTGTTGTCCTACTGCCCCTGCTCCCTGCTCCTCGACCGATACCCCTCGATTCTGTGAGCAATCTCTACCACGAGCTGATAAGGAGTACCTGTCTCCACCTCTCAGGCCATGGTGGCCCTAATACCTGGATGCAACCCTGCCACAAATCTCCGCACCCTCTCTGCATCAGTAGGTAGTATCATGAATGCATGGCGAGACAACTCCGAAAATCGGGCCTCATAATCTGTCACTGACATATGTCCTTGCTCTAGCCGCTCAAACTGATACCGTAGCTCTTCCTTCTCGGAGGGTGGGATATATCTATCCAGAAACATCTGCGTGAACTGCTCCCAAGTGACAGGAGGAGAATCTGCTGGCCTGCTGAGAATATAGGACTGCCACCACCTACGAGCTCTGCCCTCCAACTGGAAGGTAGTGAAATCCACTCCATGGGACTCTAGTATCCTCGTGTTGTGCAGTCTGTCCCTGTACCTGTCCACATAATCCTGGGCATCCTCGCCTCGCTCTCCCCCGAAGACTGGAGGGTGCAATCGATTCGATCTATCCAATAACTTCTACGGATCGCCATCCATAGTTGGTCTGGGCTCAGGTGCTGCTGCAACAGGCTGGACCCCACCCACGGGCAGTGTACCCGAGGTATGATGTAATGCTGCTGTCTAGCCTGCAGCCTGGGCAGTAGGGGTCTAGACTCCCCTTCCCACTTAAGAAGTGGCAATATCTGCTGGAAATAAACCAGCCTGGGACATGGTGTCCATAAATCTCACCATATGGCCCATGACCTCCTGGAAACCAGGCGCAGTCATGAAGTCTACTGGAGCAGGATCTGCTGGGGGCACCTCGTCCTGCTCTTCTATGATAGGGTCCTCTGGTGGTGGAACCGGAATAGCTCTGGGCGTCCCCTACCTCAGGCCGGTGCCCTCCCCCGGCCTCTGCCACGACCTCAGACAATGGGGGTAGCAGACCCTCCCGGGTCTGGAACATCAGATGCACGCGTCCTCACGATCTGTGAGAGAATAGAAGAATGATATTTAGCAAACCATCGACTGCACGATAGAATAAGAAAAAAGAGAGGTTTCCTAACAAGGATAATTAGCTAGTTTTTAATCAAAAGCGGTCATGACAAGGCGTGAGCCAATATATATACAATCCCGTAATCCATAATAACTATCACATGTGTGCGAGGAACTAGTGTCACAAATCCTACGGGCATACTAACAGAATATACAAAAGATATAATATACAGTCCCACTGTCTGAACGAAATAGATGGGAAATAAGCAAAAGAAACCCCATGGTGCTGCCAGAGATCGCCAGGAGAAAGTAGCTCATCGTGAAGTCAGGTCCGTCTATAATCAGAATCAAGCTCCGGTCTGACAACCAGATGCACCAGTCTCGGAACCTGTACAATTAAGTACAGAAGCGTAGCATGAGTACATAAATATATATGTACCCAGTGAGTATCCCGCCTAACCTCGAAGAGGTAGTGAAGAGAGGTCGACTTGACACTCACTAAGTTCCAACAATATAATTTAACAGAATATGATGAAAACAGTAGGCATGTAAAGGCAGTGAAGCAGCAAATAGATAAGGCACTGAAATCCAAGTAAGTACTGGAAATGAATAAACAATTACTACTTCACCTTCCCCTAAATATCTGTCAAATCAATGTCCATGAATTTAGTAGCAATTAAATCACGCGCATACGGAATAAGGACAACCGGCCTGAGCCATAAGATAGTCATATTTGTGCACTGCCGAGGGTCGAACGGCCCGAACCATAAGTGCACCTTTCCATAAAGTACTCACATCTATGCACTGCCGAGGATCGAACGGCCCGAATCATAAGTGCATCTTTGCCCTAAAGTAATTATCTCTATGCACTGCCGAGGATCGAACGGCCCGAACCATAAGTGCATTTTTTAATCCGTCGTGGTGTACGGCCCGCTCCCATAAGAGTGGGGGAAATCACACTACGCGGAATGTAAATTGCAAAGCGGTCACATGCACACAAAATATCCCTTTTTAAATTATTTTTCAGTAAACAATTCCTTAAAATTTCTCAAATTCCATGGTCTCAGGGAAATAAGCCGCATGTAACATTTAATTTATTAAGCTTATAGTTCATTTCAAGGAAAACACAAGGCATGATGTGGGCCTAACTACCCGTACATAATAGTAATAGCCGCTACGTATGGACTCTCGTCACTTTGTACATACGTAGCCCCCACAGTTATCACATATAGCATTTAAATCACATAGGGGGACAGTTTCCCCTTACAAGGTTAGAAAGGAGACTGACCTCGCGTTGCACCTACTCCTCGGGTCAAGAATGCGCCTGAAACTCCGAACTCGACATCGACGGACTCAAAACTAGCCAAATGTTATACAAATATATCAATTCATATTCAAAGCATGGAATTCCCTGATTATTTAGTCGAATTCACCATTCTTGAAGAAATCCCAAAAATCCACTTTGTACCCGGACATAATAATAATAGCTGCTATGTACGGACTCTCGTCACTTTGTACGTACGTAGCCCCCACAGTTATCACACATAGCATTTCAAACACTTACGGGGACAATTCCCTCTTACGAGGTTAGAAAGGAGACTCACCTCGCGTCACACCTACTCCCCGGGTCAAGAATGCGCCCGAAACTCCGAACTCGTCACCCAAAGGACTCGAAGCTAACCAAACGTTACGGAAATATATCAAATTATACTCAAAGCATGGAATTATCCTATTATTTAGTCAAATTCATCATTCTTGAAGAAATCCCAAAATCCAACCCAGGCCCGCATGCTCGGATTACAAAAATTCTTGAAGGAAACACTCACTCATAACCTAAGGTCATTAATATATGATTTTTGTATGATTTCATAGCCAATTCACGGGTAATACTCTAAATTCTTGAAAGCCCTAGGTTACTACCCAATTCCTTAATTTTTCACTAATTAGGTAGTTAACTGAACTAGGAATTCATGCATTAACTAACTTTAGGGTAGAATTTACTTACCTCACAGTGGCTGGGTCATGGGGCTCTTTTCCAAGCTCTCAAACTCGTCTATGGTGGAAGCAAATGGAGTTAAAATGGGATAATCGCACTTAAAGACCTTACTGCCTACATGGGTTTCTGCACCTGTGATTCGACGACCGCACCTGCGGTCTCGCACCTGCGGAAAATTGGACAAGAGCCTGGGCTCGCATCTGCAGGCTGGAGCCCGCACCTGCGAGAACTGGGCAACCCACCTGGGGGTCGCACCTGCGAGGCCTGGACCGTAGGAGCGGTCTCGCACCTGCGACTGGGCAACTGCACCTGCGGTCACTCTAGATCAGGTGCACCAGCAACTGCTTTAGCTGGTTTTTGGCCTCGTTTGGTGCCCGAGAGGCACCTGGGCCTACTCGAGCCCCCGTCCAAATATACCAACAAATCCCAAATCATAATACGGACTAGCTCGAGCCTTCGGAGCACCCGCAACAACGCTAAAACTCAAAATCACACCTCAATACCCCTAGAACCAAACTTAGGAACTTTAAGTTTTCTTGACTTCGCTAACAATACGCCGAACCGACCTATACTACTCGGAATGACACCAAATTTTGCAGGCAAGTCGGAAATGACATAACGGAATTATTCCCGATTTTGGAATTCCGTTCGGACCTTGATAACACAAAAACACGTCCCAAACCACAATAGGAACTTAAGGAACTTTTATTTCAATATTGGGCGCCGAAATGCTCTCGGGTCATCCGAAACCCATTCCGGACATACGCCCAAGTCCGAAATCATCATACAAAGCTACCGGAACCGTCGAGACTTGATTCCAAGGTCGTTTACTAAAAATATTAACCGAAGTCAAACTTGGCCTTAAAGTCCAACCTCAAGGAACCAAGTGTTCCAATATTGCTCTAAACACTTCTGAATCACGGACCACCCGCTCCCGCAAGTCATAAATCACAATAAGCCGCTATGGGAAGTTTCATTTAGGGGAACAGGGTCCGATAATTCAAAATGACCGGTCGGGTCGTTACAAAAAGTGCGAGAGAAAACAATGTCTACAACTAAATTAAAAGCCATTACGAAAATCATAATACTAAACCCAGAATTTGGTGTCACAACTTCATGGACTGTCTATGAATACTACATATAAAGGTCTGAACAAAATAAATACATCTGTCTCAAAATAAAGAACAACAAAGTGAAAATAAAGTAGGAGGGGATGCTAAGGCCTGCTGACGCCTACAGGACTACCTCGGAATCTCCAAAAGAACTGAAGGCAGCCTCCTCACTCTAAGGTCAGTAGGGTCCTGTATGGGGATCTGCAAAAAAATGCAGAGTGTAGCATCAGCACAACTAACCCCGTGTACTGAGTAAGTGTCGAGCCTAACCTCGGCGAAGTAGTGACGAGGCTAGGACACGACAACCAACTAAACCTGTGCAGTTTAATCATATACGAAGAAAATAATAACAACAAGAATTAAGCAGCTGAATACAAGGAAAGGGGAACATACTGAGGGGAGGAAATATCAAATAATAGAAATAAGAAGTAAAGCAACAAATTAGATATCAATATAAACAACAGAAATAACAGCAGAAAAATAAGTGCACGGTATCACCCTTTGTGCTTTTAGAATTCGCCTCCCATTCGATTGTATCTAGACATAATTAGCTTAATAATATCAATAAACTCTAAATAATTTAACCCCAATGCTTAATTATGAGTTTTCTATCATTCTTCCCAAAGAGTCAAAAACTGACCCCGGGCCCGCCTTGTCAAAATACGAGGTTCGGACCAAAACCCGATCACCCATACACTCACGAGCCCGAATATATAATTAGTTTTGGAATCCGACCCCAAATCGAGGTCTAAATTCCCAAATTTGTAAAATCTTTAATTCTCCTAAAATCCCTAATTTTCTACCCTTCAAGAACAAGATTTAGGCCTAAGAATCTAGTGGGTGTTGATGGAAATTGAAGGAAATGAGGTTAAGAACACAAACATGTGATTTGGTGATGAAGTCCCTCTTCAAAAATCGCCCAAGGTCGGATTCTATGGAAAGAGATATGAAATTATGGCCTATTCCCGTTTTTGTTACTGTTTTAAACCCCTGGACAGACGCTCTACGCGATCGCGAGAAGTCTGATGCGTTCGCATAGCATTGGCCCTATTGGCCTTCGCGTTCGCGTGCCTTTGGCCGCGTTCGCAAATGGCTTTCCCCAAATTCCTGACCAGCCCTCCTAAAGCTATGCGTTTGCGTGTAGACCTATACGTTCGCATAGTACAAACCCAGCCCTAGCCCCGTTCGCTCTTCACGTGGGTTACCACATGTTCGCATAGATTAAAATCACAGACACCACATACAATAACTTACACCAGATTTTCTAAGTTCGAAACACCCCGATACATATCTGAAACTCACTCGAGCCCTCGGGGCTCCAAACCAAACATGCACACAACCCAAAAAACATCCTACGAACTTACTCGCGCGACCAAATCGCCAAAATAACATCTTAAACAACGAATTTAGCATCAAAATCAAAGAAAATCTCAAGAACTTTCAAAATTTCAATTCTTACAACTACGAGTCCGAATCATGTCATATGACCTCTGTTTCTTATCAAATTTTATAGGCATCACTCAATTACTATATTAAACCTGTACCGAGATCCAGAATCAAAATACGGGGCCGATACCATCAATTTCAAATATAATAAAATTTCCAAAAACTCTTATAATTTCAGTAAAACAATTTCTTTCAAGAATTTATTTCTCGGGCTTGAGACCTCGGAATTCAATTCCCGGCATACGCCTAAGTCCTATATTTTCCTACGGACCCTCCGCGACCGTAAAATTACGGGTCCGAGTCCGTTTACCCAAAATATTGACCGAAGTCAACTTAAATTCAATTTTAAAGGCAAAATTAGCATTTTTCTCAGTTTTTCATATAAAAGTTTTCCGGATATACGCCCGAACTGTGCATGCAAAATGAGGTAAGGTAAAAGGAGGTTTTCAAGGCCTCGAAACATATTTTTGACTTATAAAATGAGAGATGAGTTTTTGAGTCATCACAGGTGGGTCCCGGCCGAACTTAAATTAAGCAAATTAGTCTAAAAGGGGAGAAAGCAATTTGGACGAATACGATATTCAATATATTTTAAACAGGAGTATGGGGGGAGGGTCCTAAGTCTTTTAGCCTATAGGATCATTCCCTGCAATACTTTGTAACTCCCTCAAGTGGGGGTGTTACTCATAGTATTAACGCACGGACTATCATCTCCTTACTACCCAATTACTATCTTTAAGTTGTTACTTAAGCGTTCTAGTTGATTCTAGCTCGTCCCCTATGCGTGCACTGCCCGTCCCTTATCTATGGCCCTGGAGGTATTAGGACCTCCATTTGGGATAGTTCTAGACCAACCTATATTACTTAAAAATGTGAAATCTAGGCGACAAACAAAAACAAATAGGACTTTCAGATAAGGAACAAGTATGGGCTCACATTGACCTCCGCACATAAACAGCAAAAGCATACAATTGGATCAGCAAACTTTATTAACTTTGGGATCCTATAGGCAGGATATCTATATGAGAAAACAGAGTGCAGAGACAGTCTTATTAAGGCGAGCATTATAATCTATTTGTTTGCCTGATGGTTTTATTCAGCATGAATCTGGGCACTTCAGACAGTAATATGTCACATTATAAAACCCAGAATCATTATTAAGTCCTACAAATATATTGCCTAAGTGATTGACAATAGTGATTGAATTCAGAATTGATCGACAGAATCCTATAGGCATGATTTCTACAAGCTTGTTAATTATAGACCAATAGGCATGGGTTCTAAGTGCAGCACTGATTTTAACTTATATAGACATCTTATTCCTTTTCAATCTTATAGGCATGATTTCTAAATGTTGGATTGATTTAAACCCTATAGGCATGATTTCTAAATTTGAAACTGATTTTAGTCCTATAGGCATGGTATCTAGTAAATGAATTGATTTAAACCCTATAGTATGATTTCTAAATTTGAAACTGGTTTTAGTCCTATAGGCATGATATCTATTAACTGTACATGGGCAGAATTTAAACAGATTGCCAGGAAAGATAATTAGCTCAAATAACAAGGTCCTATGAGCATGATTGCTAATGCACTTTTG
This sequence comes from Nicotiana knightiana, assembly GCA_005239525.1. Taxonomy (NCBI): domain Eukaryota; kingdom Viridiplantae; phylum Streptophyta; class Magnoliopsida; order Solanales; family Solanaceae; genus Nicotiana; species Nicotiana knightiana. The sequence continues at coordinate 28,994 of ML423039.1, read as the reverse complement.
TTGAAAATATGTATAGATCCTATGAACGGGAATTCTAACGTACAGAATTAAACGAAAGTCCTATAAGTAGGATCTCTAGTATGCAAATGAAAAATACAGGATCAAAATGATCGTGAAAGTCCTATAGGCAGGATTGCTTAACATAGCATGGTACTCACATAGTTCAATCAGCATAATTAAATACTATAGGCAGGCTTTTTACCAGTTTTAACAAAAAGATATAAGTAAAAAACAACAGCTTCACTAAATATCCCAAAATATGTTATTACAGCCTAGAATATCAAATGAATTACATAATGGTAATAATTACACTATAGAGAGCCTTCATTGACCCAAATAAACCTGGGAACCAAGCCTTCCACCATAACAACAACACAATGATTCCTCCACAATCCATTGGAAACAGGCTTCCAGTGTGTTAAAGTTCCCAAGGGCCTCAAGGATCCTGGGCAATGCTCACACCAGAACCACACATCCAGAAAGCAATTCATAAGACATTGGAAAACCAGCCCCCAATGTGTCAGAGTTCAGAGGAGTCTCATGTGGACCCTAGGCAGTGCTCACACTGGGGTGGTTGAGAACCTAAGGGATTAGGAGTGGTGTTTTAAAATCAGCACATGAAAAGGAGAAGGTGAGGTTTTTAAAACAGTTGGATTTCAGAAGAAAAAGGATTCAGAACATAAGGTTGCAAGAAGAACTACACCAAGAAAAACAAACATAATTCATGCTCAAACACATAGCTCAAATAAATTGAAGTCTAGTTAAGTTAATTACTCATGCTAGGACTTATGACAATCATGACTTAATCACAGAAACAATTAGGCAGCAACAGTCAAACTGGCCAAACACATGAATTAAGCAGACAAGGCACATGAGTTAAGTAACAACTAATTGATTACATGTTTATAGAATCTTGAGGAATGCAAAGTTCAGAGCAGGTGTAAGATTAGTGCACGAAACAAATCAAACTTTAGGCTAACTTATGAGAGGATTCATATTATTCAAAACACCTTAACCCTAAATTAACGGTGTCACTCAATGGGATCATAGAATCATGTGAAGGACGTTATAACGAACAAAATTATCCATCACAAAGGAAAATCGAACTCGGAGTTACATACCCGAGGATGTTATCACATTCAGCGAAGAAGACATCGAGGCCTTGTCTCAGCCTCATAATGATGCACTGGTAATTTTCTTTCTTTTGAATATATTTCAAATTAAACGTGCGCTCGTGGATCCAGGTAGTTCGGCCAACATAATCAGGTCGAGAGTGGTATAGCAGCTCAGAATGCTCGATCAGATCATACCCGCCTCTCGAGTCCTCAGTGGATTCCACATGGCAAGTGAGACAACCAGGGGGGAAACCATCCTCCCAGTCAACGTGGCTGGTACAATTCAAGATACAAAGTTTATAACATGAGGTACAATGCCTTACTCGGAAGGCCGTGGATACATAACATGAGGGTAGTGCCATCAACTCTTCATCAAATGATGAAGTTCCCAACAAAGGACGGTGTGAAACGGTGTACGGAGAGAAGAATGCAGTGAAGGAGATGTTCGTAGTGCACGACATGACGCCAACATCGATACCTTCCACCTCTGAGAAGTCCAAAGACAACCAGGTAGCCAAATAACCATCACAGTCTACACCCTCGATTGAACCCGGGGGACAGGTGATCGAGGAACAATTGATCGAGGATGTCGAAGTCAATAGTCGAAGAGCTTGAACAGGCTTCAGTCCAAGGTAAAGCATGCATTCGTCAAAGACAAGGTAACCAAATTTCTCAAAACTCATTCCCATTGCCCAACATCGATCACTTGATCGATGTCATGGCCGATCAATAAGATCCTTACTTTTCTCGATGCTTACTCCAGGTACAATTAAATTCAAATGAACCCGGAGCACCTGGAAAAGACTTCGTTCATCACGAAGTATGGTGCATATTGTTACAATATAATGCCCTTCGGGTTAAAAAAACACGGGAGCCACATATCAACGCCTAGTTAATAAGATGTTCAAACATCAAACAGGCAAGTCTATGGAAGTTTACATTGATGACATGCTAGTTAAGTCCCCGTGCACAGAGGACTATTTGACTCATTTGCAGGAAACATTCGATATCCTTAGAAGATACAGCATGAAGCTCAACCCCGAGAAGTGCACCTTCGGAGTCGTATCGGGAAAATTTTTAGGTTTCATGGTATCGAACGGGAGAATCGAGATCAATCCCGACAAAATCAAGGCCATCGAGGAAATCACCGTGGTAAACAACATGAAAGCGGTACAACGGCTGACCGGGCGGATAGCAGCCTTAGGCCGATTCATTTCGAGGTCATCAGATCGGAGTCACCACTTCTTCTCCCTACTCAAGAAGAAAAACAACTTCGAGTGGACCCCAAAATGCCAACATGCCTTAGAAGAATTAAAGCGGTATCTCTCGAGCTCACCCTTGATCCATACCCTGAAGGAGGATGAAACGTTGTATTTGTATTTGGCCGTGTCCGAGGTAACGGTAAGTGGTGTGTTGGTTCGAGAAGAACAAGGTACGCAATTCCATGTTTATACGTAAGTCGGACCCTAGGAGATGCTGATGCCAGGTATCCGCACTTAGAAAAATTAGCTCTTGCATTAATAAGTGCATCTCGGAAATTGAGACCTTATTTTCAATGCCATCGTATATGTGTTTTAACAACATACCCTCTTCGAAACATCTTGCATAAGCCTGAATTATCAGTCCGATTGGGCCATTGAACTCGAGGGGTACAATATCGAGTACCAACCCCGAACGGCTATCAAGTCCCAAATTTTGGCGGACTTCGTGTCTGAATTTACGCCTACCCTCGTGCCCGAGGTAGATAAATAACACTTGCTAAAAATGGGCACATCGTGAGAGGGTCCGGACTCGGCATAGTTCATAAACCGCCTACGGGCAGCATAATTAGACAGTCCATAGAAACTTTGAGATCTACTAACAAAGAGGCCGAGTATGAGGCTATGATTGCATGTCTCAAGCTTGCCAAAGGCCTAGGGGCAGAAGTAATCGAAGCAAAATGTGACTCCCTTCTGGTAGTGAACCAAGTAAATAAGAGCTTTGAGGTTCGAAAGATAGGATGCAAAGATACCTAGACAAGCTTCAAGTGACATTGCATCGCTTCAAAGAATGGACTCTGGTCAATGTACCTCGGGAATAGAATAGTGAGGTCGATGCGCTCGCAAACCTGGGATCGTTCGTCGAAGAAAATGATATATGCCCGGGGGCTGTTGTGCAACTATCCAAATCGGTGATTGGAGAAGGACTTGCTGAGATCAACTCAACAAGTCTAACATAGGATTGGAGGAACAGGTACATCGACTATTTGAGAAATGGGAAGCTTCCTACGGACCCAAAGGAATCGAGGACCCTTAGAGCTAAAGTAGCCCGATTTTCACTCGACGAGAATGGAACACTATATAGAAGGACGTTCGACGGGCCTCTAGCAGTGTGTTTAGGACCAGGGGACACCGATTATGTGCTTCGAGAAGTCTATGAAGGCACTTGTGGAAACCACTCCGGTGCCGATGCCGATGCTTTAGCTCAAAAGGTGATCAGAGCAGGTTACTATTGGGATAGTATGGAAAAGGACACCAAGGAATTCGTTCGAAGATGTGACAAGTGCCAAAAATTCACAACAATGATTCACCAACCCGGTGAACAACTACCCTCAGTCTTATCCCCGTGGCTGTTCATGAAATGGGGGATAGACATCGTCGGCCCCCTACCAACAGCGCCGGATAAAGCTAGATTTATTTTATTTATGACTGACTACTTCTCGAAATGGGTGGAAGCACAGGCCTTCGAGAAAATAAGAGAAAAAGAAGCATTGACTTCATTTGGGACCACATCATATGTCGATTCAGGATCCCCTCCGAGATCACATGTGATAATGGGAAGCAGTTCATTGGAAGCAAGGTGATGAAATTCCTAGAAGATCATAAAACAAAAGAATCCTATCGACGCCCTACCACCCGAGTGCAAATGGCCAAGCCGAGTCCATGAACAAGACCATCATCCAAAACTTGAAGAAGAAGCTAGAAAATGCGAAGGGAAAAAGGAGAGAATTGTTGCCCGAAGTACTCTGGGAATATCGAACAACTTCAAAGTCAAGCACAAGAGAGACCCCGTTCTCTTTGGTATACGGGTCCGAGGCTTTGATACCGGTCGAGGTCAGGGAACCGAGTGCCAGATTTCAACACACCATCGAAGACTCGAACAACGAGGCCACGACTACTTCCCTCGAGCTACTAGAAGAAAAGCGAGAAGCCGCACTGGTCCAAATGGCCGCACAAAAACAAAGGATCAAAGGGTACTATAACAAGAGAACAAACCTCCGATACTTCGGAGTTGGAGTCCTAAGGAAATTCACTCTCAACACTCGAAACCCAAATAAAGGGAAGCTAGACCCTATCTGGGAAGGACCGCAGCGCATCCTCAGAGTACCGAAATCACCTAATGAACAAAATTAGGTGTTTTCGGTCCAAAATTCCCTTCGGACCGAAGATTCAGATGCCACCGGTGAGGATCCATAATCAGTCGGCATACAGCACTCATGTTGAAGAAGAAATAGACGGGAATCCCTGGTTCCACAACATCAAAGAATATTTGACAAGAGGAAAACACCCGGAGCATGCAAACCATACTCAAAAGCGCACCCTTCGGAGATTGTCCAATCACTTCTTCCAAAGTGGAGGAACCCTGTACAGGAGAAGTCCTAATCTAGCATTGTTAAGGTGTCTTGACGCAAAAGAGGCTTCCAAATTTCTCGAGGAGATACATACCGGAACATGCGGCCCACATATGAATGGTTTTGTCTTGGCCAAAAAGATACTCAGGGCCGGATACTTTTGGATGACCATGGAAACAGACTGTATACGGTACGTTCAGAAATGCTACCAATGCCATATACATGCAGACATAATACGTGTGCCACCAAATGAGCTTAATGCAACAAGATCACCTTGGCCTTTTGCTTCCTGGGGAATGGATGTCATCGGCCCAATTTATCCTACCGCTTCAAACAGGCACCGATTCAGTTTAGTGGCCATCGACTAATTTACTAAATGGGTTGAAGCTACATCTTACAAAGCTGTGACCAGAAGGTCGTTGCAGATTTTGTCCGAGACCGAATTGTTTGTCGATTTGGGGCTCCAGAGTCCATCATCACCGACAATGTCTCCAATATCAGCAATAATATGATGAAAGCCCTGTGTGAAATTTCCTAAATCAAGCTCAAGAATTCCACGGCATACAAGCCTCAAATGAATGGAGCCGTCGAAACCGCCAATAAAAACAACAAAAAGATACTAAGGAAAATGGTAGAGAATCACAAGAAATGGCACGAGAAATTACCATTCACCTTACTGGGATACCGTACGACAGTCCACACATCAACCGGGGCAACTCCCTATCTGCTGGTTTATGGTACCTAAGGTGTCATTCCCGCCGAGGTAGAAATTCCTTCTTTGAGAATCATACAAGAAGCCAAACTCAGCGATGCATAATGGATAAGGAGTCACTATGAGCAACTAGCCATCATAGATGGAAAGAGGATGAATGCAGTATGTCACAGTCAGCTCTATCAGAATAGAATGTCCAGGGCTTTCAATAAAAGGGTCAAACCAAGACAGTTCACGTCGGGCAGCTGGTGCTGAAACAAATCTTTCCACATCAAGATGAGGCCAAAGGGAAATTCTCTCCCAACTGGAAAGGTCCTTACATGGTTCGTAGAGTACGGGAAGAGCGCTCATACTCGTAGAGATGGACGGAGAAATCTGGCCAAAGCATATCAATTCAGATGCAGTCAAAAGATACTATGTGTAAGCCATTTTATGCTTCTTCATATGATGTAAATTGAACTACGCTCGACCTGTGGGTTCGGTCAAAATTCAATAAAATTTCTATTTTTCCCACAATCACAAACTGGGGAAAGATTTTGAGGAGGGCCCTCAAAATTTCGAAGCAAGTTCAGCCAAACGCAACATACGGAACAGTCAGAAAGTTCATCCAGTTAACTGGTGCAGAATTTTGAGAAGGACCCTCAAAATTCTATGGCATATGAAGTCGCAATTTCTCTAACAATGTCACTGTTACCGGTTCATCTAACTAATTTCTAAACTACATATTACTATGTCTTTGAAAAATATATGCACATGCTTTTGAAAAGAAACTTTACTTCTGGCCAAATGCTATTCCTGATAACTTGAGCAGGATCTTCAGACAGAACGGAGCAAATCGAGCAAGCAAAGACACGAACCAACCTCCCCCCGCAAAACTCACAAATTTTCTTTGGATGCAGGACTATATAATCATAATAAGCACCATCGCAACAATACAATCGCTATGCACGTTACCAGCTAAGAACACTTCACTCTTACTCTTACACTTGCATGAGGCTAAGCCCCGCCTCTCCATTGCATAAGGCTAAGCCCTACCTTCTTTTTACATGAGACTATGCCTTGTCTCAAAATCCTTGCATGAGGCTAAGCCCTGCCTTCTCCTTGCAAGAGACTAAACCTTGTCTTAATCCTGCATGAGACTAAGCCCTGTCGTAAGCCCTGCCTCTCTACTTGCATAAGGCTAAGAACATCCTTCTCTTTGCATAAGACTAAGCCCTGTCTCAAATCACTTGCATGAGGCTAAGCCCTGCCTCTATATTTGGATAAGGCTAAGCACAACCTTCTCTTTGCACGGGACTAAACGATGTCCCGAATCTCGCACGAGACTAAGCATTGTCTCGCTCTTGAATTATTCTCTTATCTCAGGCTAAGCTCTGCCCTCAACTTCACACAAGACTAATCTTTGTCTTGTTACCTCTAGCAGCATGTCTCTGCACCTCAACTTCACACAAGACTAATCTTTATCTTGTTACCTTTAGCATCATGTCTCTGCACCTCATGGGCTGAAATATAGCCAACTTGTCCAAAGGCGTCATAGTCTGAAGGCACCATCCTCATAGCTACAAGACATCATGACATGGCCTGAGGATCCCTCAAATTTGCACATCATTATTCAAATGCGTCATGGTTTGGAGGCACCATCTTCTTGGCCCGAGAACATCATTTCTTGGCCTGCAAATCCCTTACCGCAACTCATGGCCCGGGACATCATGGTGTAAGGAAGTCATCCTCACCGTCCAAAGATAGTCTTCACGGTCTGAAGGGAATTTGCATCACGTTTCAATTTACGCAATAATTTATACATATATGCTCGCAAGTATACTTTTGCAGATTTGCAGGTGACCCAGTGATTAACCATTATCCCAACATGATCAATCCCACTCAATTTCCTTCAAATTATTTCAAACCTGACCGTTCACCCATAACCGTTTCAATCCCAAGTAATCTTACTCAGAACCTTTTATCTGTTCTTGAGATGACTCCATCGATTTATTCCACTGTTGGATCCAGAACTACACACGACCTGATTCCTGTAAAACCAGGGATATGTAGGCAGCTCGAACACCAGAGTGCGGCAAGTATCTTTTAGAACGCCCTATTCGGTCAAAATTGGTCATCATGTCTTTACCCGACAACTCTTTCATCCTTGCCGGGTAAAGAGGGGCAGGTGTTGATACCCAATTTTTCCCATATATATTTTATATAACACATATATATACTTTCAAAATAGTGCATATGCATCATCACTTGATTTATAGACACATAAAAGCATTTTTCTATAATTTTAAAAGGGTTTAAATCAATTTATTCCTATATTTTATTATATTAATACTCATTAATTGCATCAAAAATTATATTATGATGTTGATACCCAATTTTTCCCATATATATATTTTATAAATACATATATATACTTTCAAAATAGTGCATATGCATCATCACTTGATTTATAGACACATAAAAGCATTTTTCTATAATTTTAAAAGGGTTTAAATCAATTTATTCCTATATTTTATTATATAAATACTCATTAAATGCATCACAAATTATATTATGATGATTTTATCAACTAATTTAATCATTTACATCCAGATTATGTTTTAAATATTTTCAACATATTTGTCATAAATACTTTTGCATTTTAAAGGATAAAATTGCATATTTGCAATAATAGCCTATATATACTTATAATCACTTTAATTATGTCAAAATAATCTTATTATACTTTCATAGTGTTAAGAAACTATTTTTATTTGTCTTACACACAAATAATATTTTTTTACTATTTATTTATCAGTTTTTACAAATTATCTATTAATTGAATTGGTTATTTAAATAACAACCTCTTTTCTTAATAATTTTCGGACCAACCCAATCCCAACACTCAAATACACTAGCCCAATCCGCCCCATCCCAAACCAAATAATCCCTAACCCAATACTCGTTTTATACCCGACCCAAACCCCTTCCTTCAATCCTGGCCGTTGATCTTTCAAGATCAACGGCCCCCATTCACCTCCCCTCTTTTAATCTAACTCACCCCCAGACCCTAATCATTCTCTCATCTCTTCCTCTTCTCTTGTCAAACCCTAAGCCGTCGTCACCCAAAATCACTCCCCTAATCCCGCCTCTGATGAGATTCCCTCCTCATCTCCTTACCATATTGGCGCCTCCCCCCTACTGGTTACCCATTGATGGTGTTACATGATTGTTTGCCTAATATGGTAAGCAGAATCGAACCAAAATTGGTTCAAATCCTTAACTTGATGCTTATTTCGTTTGTGTTCATCACTTGCTCTTTGTAAGTACGATTAATTTTCGTATCTCACTGAGTCTTACTTGAACCTAAGGTTAGGGTTTTCAGACCCCCTTTTGGTTCGAACAAAAACTGGTTCAAGCCTTAATTATAAGTATTATCCCGTCTATATTCGTCCTATTATGCATGAATCTGCTTATTTGGTCGATTTCTTTTACTTACCCTAAATTAGGGTTTCAGAACCTTTTCCATTTGAACCAGATTTGATTTGATTATGTGCTTCTCTTGAATAATTTCTGCCGATTTTATGGGGCTTACCTAAAACTAGGGTTTATAACCTTCTTTAATCGAACCAGATTTGGTTCGAATCTTATGTTTGTTTAATAACTCTCTGTCTATGTTCTTTTTATTAAAACAAACTATTCTTCACATTTATTGCTCTATCAATTTGTGTTTACTAAAACTAGGGTTTTTCCAGGTCTTAGTCGAATCAAATCTAGGTCGATTCTATTTTTGAATAAGACTCCTGTCTAGGTTCATTATGTGATATTTGTGTCTACATCATGTACCTTATTTTACTACTGATTCTAGGGTTTGAAATCTTCTACTAATTTTCGTTTACTCTCACCTTTCTCGTATGATGTTGATGTTTTCCTTATTCACATTCAACCTACCATGCTTCCATTATTTCCTTACCTTATTTGCTTTGAGACTGCCTGTTAATCGATATATTCCTTATTTTGAGTGGTACTCGCCTGATTACACGCTGTTATGACTGTTAATTGATTGAACCCCGACTTATTTTTCATCCCTTAATTGTGTATTATTAACTTATTACCTTATTTGTCTGCTTAAGTCAGTGCTATTTAAATCATTTTCCCTCTCCCTTTTAACAGGACTCGAACTCTCATACTCTCTCAAAAACTTAAGCTCTCTTGTTCTGATTCTTTGTTAATTGTCTCTGGTTTTCGCTGGCTGAAAACCAAGGCTAAGTTATTCTGGAACTTAACTGTTGTGGCATACTTACTTGCTTTCTTAATTAACTGGTATGCCTGAACCCTTTGTAATTTTATTCTTTATGCTTTGAATTGACTAGAATGCTTTAATTCCCAGACAAGAATTTCATCGATCCCGTTTCAGTGAGGATCCATAATCAGCCAACATACAGTGCTCATGTTGAAGAAGAAATAGACGGTAATCCCTGGTTCCACGACATCAAAGAATATTTGACAAGAGGAGAATACCCAGAACATGCAAACCATACTCAGAAGCGCACCCTTCGGAGATTGTCCAATCACTTCTTCCAAAGTGGAGGAACCCTGTACAGGAGAAGTCTTCAAAATTGCTCGAGGAGATACATGCTGGAACATGCGGCCCACATATGAATGGTTTTGTCTTGGCAAAGAAGATACTCAGGGCCGGATACTTTTGGATGACCATGGAAACAGGATGTATACGGTACGTTCAGAAATGCTACCAATGCGAGATACATACAGACATGATACGGGTATCACCAAACGAGCTTAATGCAACAAGATCACCTTGGCCTTTTGCTGCCTGGGGAATGGATTTCGTTGGCCCAATTAAGCCCACCGCTTCAAAGGGGCACCGATTCATTTTAGTGGCCATCGACTGCTTCACTAAATGGGCTGAAGCTACATCTTACAAAGCTGTGACAAAGAAGGTCATTGCAGATTTTGTCCGAGACTGAATTATTTGTCGATTTGGGGTTCTAGAATCCATCATCACCGATAATTCCGCCAATCTCAATAGTGATATGATGAACGCCCTGTGTGAAACTTTCAAAATCAAGCTTATGAATTCCACGTCATACAGGCCTCAAATGAATGGAGCTGTGGATGCCACCAACAAAAACATCAAAAAGATACTAAGGAAAATGGTAGAGAATCACAAGAAATGGAACGAGAAATTACCACTCGCCTTACTGGGATACCGTACCACAGTCCGCACATCAACCGAGGCAACTCCCTATCTGCTGGTTTATTGTACCGAAGGTGTCATTCCCGTCGAGGTATAAATTCCTTCTTTGAGAATCATACAAGAAGCCGAACTCAGCGATGCAGAATGGATAAAGAGCCGCTATGAGCAACTAGCCCTCATAGATGTAAAGAGGACGAATGCAGTATGTCACGGTCAGCTCTATCAGAATAGAATGTCCAGGGCTTTCAATAAAAAGGTCAAACCAAGACAGTTCACGCCGGGCAACTGGTGCTGAAACGGATCTTTCCACATCAAGATGAGGCCAAAGGAAAATTCTCTCCCAACTAGCAAGGTCCTTACATGGTTCACAGAGTATTACGGGAGGAGCGCTCATACTCGTAGAGATGGATGGATAAATCTGGCCAAAGCATATCAATTCAGATGCAGTCAAAAGATACTATGTGTAAGCCATTTTTTGCTTCTTCATATGATGTAAATTGAAATACGCTCGACCTCTGGGTTCGGTCACAATTCAATAAAATTTCTATTTTTCCCACAATCATAAACTGGGGCAAAATTTTGAAGAGGGCCCTCAAAATTCTGAAGCAAGTTCAGCCAACCGCAACATACAAAATTGTCAGAAAGGTCATCCGGTTAACTGGGGCACAATTTTGAGAAGGACCCTCAAAATTCTACGGCAGAGGAAATCGCAATGTCTATAATATGTCACAGTTACCGGTTCATCTAACTAATATCTAAACTACATATTACTATGTCTTTGAAAAACATACGCGCATGCTTTTGTAAAGAAACTTTACTTCTGGCCAAATACTATTCCTGATAACTTGAGCAGGATCTTCAGACAGAACGAAGCAAATCGAGCAAGCACAGACACAAACCAACATCCCTCGCAAAACTCACAAATTTTCTTTGAATGCAAGACTATATCATCATAATAAGCACCATCGCAACAATACAATCGCTATGCATGTTGTCAGCTAAGAACATTTCACTCTTACTCTTACACTTCCATGAGGCTAAGCCCCACCTCTCCATTTGCATAAGGCTAAGCCCTGCCTTTTTTTTGCATGAGACTAAGCCTTGTCTCAAAATACTTGCATGAGGCTAAGCCATGCCTTCTCCTTGCATGAGACTAAGCCTTGTCTCAATCCTGCATGAGACTAAGCCCTGTCTCAAAATCCTTGCATGAGGATAAGCCCTGCCTCTCTATTTGCATAAGGCTAAGCACAACCTTCTCTTTTCATAAGACTAAGCCCTCTCTCAAATCACTTGCATGAAGTTAAGCCCTACCTCTCCATTTGCATAAGGCTAAGCCTTGCCCTCTCTTTGCATAAGACTAAGCCCTGTCTCAAAATCCCTGCATAAGGATAAGCCCTGCCTCTCTACTTGCATAAGGCTAAGAACAGCCTTCTCTTTGCATGAGACTAAGCCCTGTCTCAAATCACTTACATGAGGCTAAGCCTTGCCTCCCTACTTGCATAAGGCTAAGAACAACCTTCTCTTTGCATGGGACTAAGCGTTGTCCCGAATCTCGTACGAGACTAAGAACTGTCTCGCTCTTGCATTATTCTCTTCTCTCAGGCTAAGATTTGCCCTCAACTTCACACAAGACTAAGCTTTGTCTTGTTACCTTTAACATCATGTCTCTCTGCACCTCATGGGCTGAAATATAGCCAACTTGTCCAAAGGCGTCATAGTCTGAAGGCACCATCCTCATAGCCGGAAGACATCATGACATGGCCTGAGGATCCCTCAAATTTGCACACCATTATTCAAAGGCGTCATGGTTCGGCGGCACCATCTTCTTGGCCCGAGAACATCATTTCATGGCCTGCAACTCCCTTACCGCAACTCATGGCCCGGGACATCATGGTCTAAGGGCGTCATCCTCACCGTCCAAAGACTGTCTTCACGGTCCGAAGGGAATTTGCATCACATTTGAATTTACGCAATAATTTATACATATGTGCTCGCAAGTATACTTTTGCAGATTTGCAGGTGACCCAGTGATTAACCGTTATCCCAACAGGATCAATCCCACTCCATTTCCTTCAAATTATTTTAAACTTGACCGTTCACCCATAACCGTTTCAATCCCAAGAATCCTACTCAGAACCTTTTATCCGTTCTTGCGATGACTCCACCAGTTTATTCCACCTTTGATCCAGAACTACACACGACCTGATTCCTGTAAAACCAGGGATATGTAGGTAGCTCAAAAATCGGAGTGCGGCACATATCTTTCAGAACGCCCTATTCGGTCAAAATTGGTCATCATGTCTTTACCCGACAACTCTTTCATCCTTGCCGGGTAAAGAGGGGCAGGTGTTGATACCCAATTTTTCCCATATATTTTTTATAAATACTTATATATAATTTTAAAATAGTGCATATGCATCATCACTTGATTTATAGACACATAAAAGCATTTTCCTATAATTTTAAAAGGGTTTAAATTAATTTATTCCTATATTTTATTATATAAATACTCATTAATTGCATCACAAGTTATATTATGATGATTTTATCATCTAATTTCATCATTTACATCCAGATTATGTTTTAAATATTTTCAACATATTTGTCATAAATACATTTGCATTTTAAAGGCTAAAATTGCACATTTGCAATAATAGCCTATATATACTTATAATTACTTTAATTATGTCAAAATAATCTTCTTATACTTTCATAGTGTTAAAAAATTATTTTTATTTTTCTTACGTAAGTAATTTTTTTTACTATTTATTTTTTATTTTTTACAAATTATCTATTAATTGAATTAGGTATTTAAATAACAGCCTTTTTTATTAATCATTTTCAGACCAACCCAATCCCAACACTCAAATACACTAGCCCAATCCGCCCCATCCCAAACCAAATAACCCCTAACCCAATACCCGTTTTACACCCGACCCAAACCCCTTCCTTCAATCCTGGCCGTTGATCTTGAAAGATCAACGCCCCCCATTCACCTCCCCTCTTTTAATCTAACTCACCCCCAGACCCTAATCATTCTCTCATCTCTTCCACTTCTCTTGTCAAAGCCCTAAGCCACCGTCCCGCAAAATCACTCCCCTAATCCCGCCTCTGATGAGATTCCCTCCTCATCTCCTTACCATATTGGCGCCTCCCCCCGACTGGTTACCCATTGATGGTGTTACATGATTGTTTGCTTAATATGGTAAGCAGAATCGAACCAAAATTTAACTTGCTGCTTATTTTATTTGTGTTCATCACTTGCTCTTTGTAAGTACGATTAATTTTCGTATCTCACTGATTCGTACTTGAACCTAAGGATAGGCTTTTCAGATCCCCTTTTGGTTCGAACAAAAACTGGTTCAAGCCTTAATTTTAAGTATTATCCCTTCTATGTTTGTCCTATTATGCATGAATCTGCCTATTTTGTCGATTTCTTGTACTTACCCTAAATTAGGGTTTCAGACCCTTTTCCATTTGAACCAGATTTGGTTCAATTATGTGCTTCTCTTGAATAATTTCTGCCGATTTTATGAGTCTTACCTAAAACTAGGGTTTTTAACCTTCTTTAATCGAACCAATTTTGGTTCGAATCTTATGTTTCTTTAATAACTCTATGTCTATGTTCTTTTTATTGAAACAAATAATTCTTCACCTTTATTGCTCTATCAATTTTTGTTTACTTAAAATGAGGATATTTCCATATCTTAGTCGAATCAAATATAGGTCGATTCTATTTTTGAATAAGACTCCTGTCTAGGTTCATTATGTGATATTTGTGCTGATTTTATAGTTCTACTTTTGAACATCCTCTTGTCTACATTATGTACCTTATTTTACTATTGATTCTAGGGTTTGAAATCTTCTACCGATTTCCGTTTACTCTCACCTTTCTCGTATGATGTTGATGTTTTCCTTATTCACATTCAACCTACCATGCTTCCACTATTTCCTTACCTTATTTGCTTTGAGACTGCCTGTTAATCGATACTTTCTTTATTTTGAGTGGTACTCGCCTGATTACACGTTGTTATGACTGTTAATTGATTGAACCCAGACTTATTTTTCATTCCTTAATTGTGTATGATTGACTTATTACCTTATTTGTTTTGCTTAAGTCAGTGTTATTTAAACCATTCTCCCTCTCCTTTTTAACAGGATTCGAACTCTCATACTCTCTCAAAAACTTAAGCTCTCTTGTTCTTATTCTGTGCTAATTGTCTCTAGTTTTCGCTGGTTGAAAACCAAGGCCAAATTATTTTGGAACTTAACTGCTATGGCATACTCACTTGTTTTCCTAATTAAATGGCATGCATGAACCCTTTGTAATTTTATTCTTTATGCTTTGAATTGACTAGCATGCTTTAATTCCTAGTATGATTTTGTCCTTCACATCATTCTATGATCCCATTGAGCGACACTGTTAATTTAGGATTAAGGTGTTTTGAATAATATGAATCCTCTCATAAGTTAGCCCAAGGTTTGATTTGTTTCATGCACTAATCTTACACCTGCTCTGAACTTTCCATTCCTCAAGATTCTATAAATATGTAATCAATTAGTTGTTACTTAACTCATGTGCCTTGTCTGCTTAATTCATGTGTTTGGCCAGTTTAATTGTTGCTGCCTAATTGCTTCTGTGATTAAGTCAGATTGTCTTAAGTACTAGCATGAGTATTTAACTTAACTAGACTTCAATTTATTTGAGCTATGTGTTTGAGCATGAATTATGTTTGTTTTTCTTGGTGCAATTCTGCTTGCAACTTTATGTTCTGAATCCTGTTTCTTCTGAAATCCCACTGTTTTAAAACCTGCCCCTTCTCCCTTTCATGTGCTGATTTTAAAACCCCACTCCTAATCCCTTAGGTTCTCAACCACCCTAGTGTGAGCACTGCCTAGGGTCCACATGAGACTCCTTTGAACTCTGACACACTGGGGGCTGGTTTTCCAATCTCTTATGAATTGCTTTCTGAATGTGTGGTTCTGGTGTGAGCATTACCCGGGATCCCTAAGGCCCTTGGGAACTTTGAAGGTGGCCCTCATTTAATGCTTGGTATCTCTAATAATGTCACAGAAATTTAGGAATCCTTAGGCTTGAAATTTGGATTTATTTGGTGTTTTGATGATATTTTTGAGTGTAGTGGGGGTTCGACTAAGTTCGTGTGATGATATATGACGTGTCGGTATATTTGGTTGAGGCCCCGAGGGGCTCGGGGTAATTTTGGGTGGTCATCGGAAGGGTTGGATTTGGATTATGCAGTAGAAATTGACAAAGTTGACTCAGAAGGAAGCTAAGTTTCAACGGACTGATGCTTATGAACAGAGTTTCCAAGCATTGAAGGACAGATTATCTTCAACACCAATTTTAACGCTCCCAGGAGGGACCGATGGTTATGCTATCTATTGGGACGCTTCGGGAGTTGGATTGGGTTGTGTAATGAAGCGGCATGGTAAGGTCGTAGCTTATGCTTCTAGATAACTAAGAAAGCACGAGAAGAATTACCCGAACCACGATTTAGACTTAGCCGCGGTGATTCATGAACTAAAGATGGGGAGGCTTCAGTATAGCTTCAAGAAAGAGGAATTGAATTTACGCCAAAGGAGATGGTTGGAGCTACTGAAAGACTATGACGTTGATATTTTATACCATCCGGGGAAGGAGAATGTAGTAGCTGACTCCCTCAGCCGCAGATATATGGGTAGCATGTCATATTTACAACCAGAGAAGAGTGGGATAGCCCATGACATTTATCAGCTACCTAGTTTTGGAGTTCGATTACTGGACTCAGGTAATACTGGATTATTATTCAGGATGTTGCTGAAGTGAAGGAACACCAGTAGGCACCATTTGAGATAATAGAAAATGGGGTCCTCAGAAATCGAGGATGATTATGTGTCCCTAATGTTGCAGGGGTGCATCGGTAGGTTATAGCTGAAACTCACTATTCTCGTTATTCTATCCATCTAGGAGCAACAAAGATGTGTCATGATATCAAGGAAATATATTGGTGGGACGGAATAAAAAAGGATATAGCAGAGTTTATTGCTTAGTTCCCGAACTGTCAGCAGGTTAAGATTGAGCATCAAAAACCCGATGGATTATTGCAGGCTTTAGAGATTCCGACTTGGAAATGGTAAGTAATCTATATGGATTTCATCGCAGGATTACCTCGTACCCAGTGTAAGTTTGATTTTATATGGGTGATTGCTGATAGACTTACAAAATCAGCCCATTTTCTACCCGTTAGGACTACATATTCCGAAGAGGATTATGCAAGGCTTTACATTAAGGAGATAGTACGACTTCATGGTGTCCTTATATCTATTATCTCGGATAGAGGTGCTCAATTTACAGCTAATTTCTAGAGGTCCTTCCAAAAAACATTGGGGACTCAGGTAAGTCTTAGTACCACATTTCATCCCTAGACAGACGGACAGGATGAGCGTACTATTCAGACACTTGAGGATATGTTACGAGCATGTACTATTCATTGTAGCTAGGATGATCATCTGCCGCTTATTGAGTTCGCGTATAATAATAGCTATCATTCCAGTATTCAGATGGCTCCATACGAAGCTCTTTATGGACGGAAGTGTAGGTCGCCTATAGGATGGTACAACGTTGGGAAAAGTAAGTTAGTAGGACAAGAGTTAGTACAATAGGCAATCAAGAATATTAAGCTTATACAGGAAAGGCTATTAGCAGCTCAAAGTCGTCAGAAGTCTTATGCGGATAATCAACAATGAAACTTGGAGTTTTAGGTTGACGATTGGGTATTCCTAAAGGTATCACCATTGAAAGGCGTTATGAGGTACGGTAAGAAAGGAAAACTTAGCCCTCTGTACATTGGACCATATAGGATTATACGCAAGGTAGCCAGGTAGCATATGAGTTAGACTTGCCTTCTAACTTGGAGTCTGCACATCCAGTCTTTCATGTGTCTTACTTCGTAAATGTATCGGAGATCCTTCTAGAGTCGTGTCAGTTGATGATGTCTAGGTCATAGAGCAGCTATCATATGTGGAAACTCCCATTGCTATACTAGATAGACAGGTTCGGAGATTGAGGACTAAAGACGTAGTTTCGGTGAAAGTACTTTGGAGAAACTATAATGTGGAAGAAATGACTTCGGAAGCCAAAAATGGCATGAAGTCTAGGTATCCTCACATATTTCCTCTTCCAGAGAAGGATCCAACTGAGACATCACAGCCTTAAGGTACGACTGATACCAGTTTGTCACTCCGCAAGCCTGGGGAGGTGTGTGTTATGCCCCGCAATATTATGACGATGTTGCACCCTGTAGTATTGTACGTTGAATTTGCCATAAAGTAATTGACATTAGTCCAAGGAAAAGATTATTCGGAAATTTTAAGAATTATGTTATTTCAAACAAGTAATGAGTAAATTCGTGAAGGTGAGAGGAGAAGCAAGTCAAAGAAAATGAATTTTCGTCCAAGTTTGGCATATTGGGACAAAATTCGGGCCGATCATTAATACCCGATATTTATAGACTAATACCATACAAGATACCAGATGACCATGATAGTAGGATGTATAAAGTGTATTAAAAATAAGTAGAATTTTAAGTAATTTGAGACAATTCTTAATTATGCAGGTAATTGGTTAATTACCGGGTAACAGGACATTACCTAATTACCTAATAAGTGGATAAAAATTAAATATCCCATCCCAACCCATGCCGCTAGCCACATTATCAAGAAATGACTCTTGAGTCATTCCTTGATTAGGTGTCACAAGGATACAAATTCCTTTCACTCTCAAGACTTTGGATATCCAAGTCTTTCCAATTCCTTTCATTTTTGGAAGGCTTTGCATTGAAAGACTTGTGAAAGAACATTCGCCATCCATAACTCCTTCAAACAAAGTTCCATTCTCAATTTCAAACAAAGTTCCATTTAGGAACAGAACGTTGCCTTTTCAATTTCAAACAAAGTTTCATTCTCACTTTGAAACAAGAAATGGGTTCATAAGACCTTACGGATTCATCCTCCATCCAGCAAAAAATTCCAACGAAATTCTTGCAATAAAACAATTCTAACAAGAATATGTTAGAACCGTAACAACGTAAAATTTTGCGGTTCTATACGAGTATAGTGAAATCTTCTCCAAGAATATTATACGGAGTTTTCCCTACTCTAGGTATGTTAAGACTATCCCTTCTTTCTTTTGGCATGGTCCAAATTATACTGAGGAAACGAGCAAATACACAGTTTCTATAAATTACTCTATTCATAGCAATAGTAGGGGTGTCTATATTCTTGATTCCCCATAAGAATTATTATTATCTTCTGTTCATGGGTCTCGAAAATACGTATGTTGGTAAAGTTTATTTCATGATATTAATCAGAGGCATAATGGCCTTATGACGTACGGAGAGATTTTATTGACGTATTTCATATGCATTTCATGCATTGACATATGCACATTGACCCATGACCAGATGGAGTTATATACGCGTATATATGTAAATATATGTCTATGGGATATGGGAAAAGGTTACGGCGTTATATACGCACCACCACCTGATCAGCTGGTATACGATGATGATGCTGCCTACAATGGCTGAAATATGGTTCAACGGCGTTATATACGCGTATATATGTATGTATATTTAAACGGTATTATATACGTGTATATACTTATACATATATATGTATATGGGATATGGGAAAGGTTATGGCGTTATATACGCACCACCACCTGATCAGCTGGTTTACAATGATGATTTTGCCCGCAGTGGCCGGTATGATATGATGGGATGCCCTCAGAGGCTGATGATGTTATGAAATATGTACCTATGCACGACATGACATTCATATGCATATGCATGACGCTAAAAGTAATTTATTATTTACAAAGCTATTCATGCTTACAGGTTGAGTCATGTGCTCTATATTTCTTCCATGTCTCTTATGTACTTATTTATGTGCCTTACATACTCGGTACATTTTTCGTACTGACGTCCTTTTTCCTGGGGACGATGCGTTTCATGCCCGCAGGTCCCGATAGACAGGTCGAGAGCTCTCCAAGTAGGTATCAGCTCAGTGGAAGATAATGGTGCGCTCCATTTGCTTCGGAGTCGCTTGTGGTACCTTGTACACCTTACTATCATGGTCATATACTACCTTGTATGACACTAGTTCATAAATACCTGGTATTATAGCTCGAACCGTATTTTATCCCAAATTGCCAAGCTTCGACGAAACTCATTTTCTTCGATTTTCTTACCCTCTCACCTTCACAAATTTATTTATCCCTTGTTTGAAATAGTATAATACTTGTAATCTCAAAATAGTCTCATTCCCGAGCTTGCGTCGATTAACTTATGGCATACTTTCATGTACGAAAACATGGGGTGTAATAGTTTCCTCTAAACTTCAATCTACGGCAGCTAATCAACAAGGAATTTCGGTAGATACAACCATTACTTCAAATTTCGACTATAGAAGCAGGACACTAAAGTGATTTATCATTCTCACATTCGTCTCAATCAGTAGATACAAAGACAAATTTCGGTTCAAGCAGAGATAATAAACTCAAATTCCCGGAAAACACTTGGGAATTACGCCAACTTGGGGATTTAGAATTATGCCAAAGACAGAAAAACCAAAATAGGAACGAAGATACTAGGTCATGTTGGATTGATTGATTACGATTCATCATTTGATCAATTTTGATGAAAGTAAACTTTGAGTTATCTATTAACTTGATTCGTTTCCAGACCATTCAAATTTAATCAAATTCGTTCTTTGCCGGTTAAAACCATTTATCTCGAAGGACCATAAAAGCATAGATAAATAACATAGCCTTAAAACTCAAACCTTTTGTCTACTAAGACGGTGCTTGGATTGGTTGTTTTTAAGCTGATCAAATCAATTTTAAGATTGTATACGGCCGAAATCGGAGGAGCCCGATTTCGAGGTCTCTATTATGCTTCAAGCCCGAGCTCGAAGGGTCCAAAGTGAAGTTCGAATCTGATCCTAGAATGTACACTTCGGGAAAGTACATTGAAGGCCCGTTACGATCTACCTCAGAGTTGTACAAAATCGATGACTGTCATGGAAAGGCAGGAATTTTCCAAGGACACATGGTTAGGACAGATAGGAATTGTAAGAAATAGTACAACTTCGTACTAAACCGTTATACAACTGTACCAATAGTATCCTTTGTCATCATTAGAAATGTTCCATATTAGGGTTTTCCCCTCCTATATAAAGGGGACCCCAATCATTTGTAAAGGCATAAAAATTCACTGCAATAGAACATTCTACTCTGTTCTTCCTGTTTAACGTGCTCAACATTATTCCTCAAGCTTATTGTTCTTCATTTACTGTCCATAATTCACTGCTAAAAACTTACCTCGAAACCCCCGAGGTTACTAAGCTCGAGGCCTTCAGTTCTGCGACAACCTTGGTTTGGCTATCACATTCTTCTTATTTAAAAGCTTATCATTTCTTGATTATTAACTAGTATTAGAATAAATCATATACTTTTAGAACCACAAATCAAGTATAATTGTTAATACCATTTTTTGAGGTAAACAGTTTGGCTCCCACCGTGGGGCTAAAGATAATAGTGATTATTTTGGTGCTAGTTTTCTGATAACACAAGTTATTCTTCACACTTTTTCTTGTCCAAAGATTCTTTGATTTCAGGTTAAAATATGTCTAACTCAGCAAACGCACCTGGAAATGACAGTCTTGGTTTCCATGGAGAAAATAGTGCAATGGCTCCAAGGGTCGGCGTGCCACCGCTAAACCCTGGGTAAGCACCAGCACCAAACCCTGTCGACGTAGGTTCACACATTGCTTTGCACGTCGATTTGGATATTGATATTGAGGAAGGTGTACACTGAGGGGACCAACCTGACGCACAAGGGACATAGGCTCGAGAAGAAAGAGAAGTTAGTCTACAAGTAATCTTTGAAATGTTGCAAGCACAACAAGTTGCTATCACTCAGTTGCAGAGTCAGCAAAAGACTCCGAGCACAGCAGGACTGGAAATAGCTCCCTGAGTTGAGCCATCACTAGAAAGATCGAACAATAATGGGTCAAGAACTGACCCCACCATCATGAGGACGCTCGAGGAACTCACTAAAAAGGTCGAGTCAGGAGAAAAGAAGATAGAGGATAACGACAACTCAAGGGTCGACCAGATCCCAGAAGCACCTCCAGTCTTGAAGGGACTAGATTCGAAGAAGTTCGTGCAGAAACCATTCCCACCAAGTGCGTCTCCGAAGCCCATTCCGAAGAAGTTCAGAATGCCCGACATCCCAAAATACAACGGGACCACATATCCCAATGAGCATATTACCACATATACTTGTGGTATAAAAGGAAATGATTTAAAGGACGACGAGATCGAGTATGTCCTATTGAAGAAATTTGGAGAAACCTTGTCCAAAGTGGCTATCATGTGGTACCATAACCTGCCCCTGAACTGAATAGATTCGTTTGCCATGTTGGTAGACTCATTTGTGAAGGCACATGCTGGTGCCATAAAAGTTTCTACAAGGAAGTCCGATGTGTTCAAGATCAAACAAAGAGAGAACGAGATGCTAAGGGAGTTCGTATCCCGTTTCCATATGGAGCGAATGGAATGACCACCAGTCTCCGATGACTGGGCAGTGTAAGCCTTCACCCAAGGACTGAATGAACGAAGCTCAATAGCTTCAAAGCAGCTGAAGCAAAATTTGATCGAGTATCCCACCGTAACTTGGCGGACGTACACAATAGGTACCAATCGAAAGTTAGGGTCGAGGACGACCAATTGGTGTATCCAAGCAGGCTATTAGCAAAGGAATCAAGAAATGCAAAAAGGGAGCCGAGGCCGAATAAGGAGAGATATAAACCATGTCGAAGACCGAAGAAACACTTCGAGGCGTAATATACCTCGAAATGATCGAAGGGTGGATCGAGGCTAGAGCTCCCGCGGACTCATGAGCAAAATCGGGTTCGACAGACACTAGGGACTGTTGGAGGCACCCCGATTGTCATAGTACAGCTTCAACATCAACGCCTCAGACATCGTGTCATGACCCAAAATCCATAAGGTCGTGATGGCGCCGCACATCATTGTCAGGCAAGCCAATCGTTAATTAATTGAAATAATTTCCTGTTTTAGCATTTATGAAAAACATTACCTTTCACTATATTACATACTAACTAAATAAAAATTCGTTAAGTAAATACAATGGTTTAAATATTCCATTTCAGCAAAATATATCCCAACACATCCCAGAACCCGGTGTCACAAGCGCATGAGCAATTTCTAAGAATTTTACTATTTCTACAAAGCTTGTCCGAAATACAAGTGGACAAGGAAATAAAAATAATGTAATACAGTATGAGGGAGACTCTGTCAGCTGCGGATTGCCTCCGGATGATGCAGCTCGCCTAAGTCTCCAAATCCGCCACATTGCTATGAAAGTACTTGCGTAATAAAAATGCACAGCAAGTGTAGCATGAGTACAAAAACAACGTGTACTCAGTAAGTCGCCCGCCTAACCTCAGAGAGGTAGTGACGAGAGGTCAAATTAGACACTTGCTAGAGGTCAATTTAGTATATTCGTGTGTGACACTAAGCATGATTATCATAGGCAATTTATTAAAAACAGGAATGAATAAGGTCAACTTCTTCCACATTTAACGCTTTAAATATTTGTCATATTAATAACATTTAATCAACATGGGAGATTTAATCAAATAACAAATAATCAACCGGAAGGAACAACTTCATCCAAAAATCTTTAATAACTTTAAATCTCTGTCATTTCAGTTGAAAACTTAAAATTCCAGGCAGTAATCAGGCAAAATCACAGCAAATACGCAGTAAATATCATGCGCAAGCAATGCCGAGGGTCGAACGACGCGGACCAACAATAATAACTTGTGTACTGCCGAAGGGTCGAACGGCTCGAACCATAGATGCATCTATTTTTCCCCGCTCACGAATCAATCATGCGACGCGGTCAACATAAAAATAATAAGGCTAGCTTGTTCGCGAATCATACCTGTGACTCGGGTGCTCATATGTAAACATATTCACATAATAAATTCACATTTTTATCAAGAAAGCAGTTTCTCAGGAAAGTGATAAAATTCTTCTTAAAGGAACATGAAATATAGCTTTTAAATCTTTGTTTTGAAACTCATTTTCCAAGTATAATAATACTCCATAATATAACCCTATCAGGTATACAATTATCCACAGAGGAATCAATTCTCTTTCTAAATAATTATGATAGGTACACTCTAGTATTCTTGGGAATTCAATTACCGATTAAATAGCATTTACAGCCTATTAGTGGCAGGATCACATGTACGACACATAAAGCATGATGGTGGGTCCTAGACTACCCGGACATGGCATAATAGTAGCTACGCACGGAATCCCGTCACCTCGTGCGTACGTAGCCCCCGAAGATAATAGCACATACTTAATTAGTTCACCTAGGGGGACAATTCCCCCTCACAAAGTTAGAAAGGAGACTTACCTCGCTCCGAAATTCCATAACCGGCTTCCAAGCCCTTCCGACGACTCCAACGGATGCGCAACGCCCCAAAACTATCCAAATAACGGCAAACCAATGAAAATATACTCTAATATTTGCAATAATTCCAAATTATATAATTTCCCAACCCCGCTCGATGAATTGACCAAAATGCCCTCGGGCCCACGTGCCCGGAAATCCGATATTTTTCGAAGATATCTTCTACTCATAGCTTTATTAGTTCATAAATACAATTTACTCTACATTCCATGCTCAAATTCGTGGATAAAAATCCAAATTACCATTTCTAGGTTTTCTTCAATATTTTCCAAATTTTTCCACAATTTCATGTATAATTCGATGCAATAACCTTGTATTTAACTTAGAAACATGAGGGAATTACTTACCTTGTGATCCTTGACGAAAACCCACTCTTGAAGCTCCTCAAATTCGTCCAAACCAAAAGAATATGGAAGGAAATGACCAACAAATCTCGGTTTTAAACATTCTGCCCTGGCCATTTTTCGCACCTGCGATCCAACTCTCGCACCTACGACTTCGCAGGTGCGGAAATATCATCACATCTGCGATCCCAGCCAGACCATCACTTCTTCGCACCTGTGGCGCCCTAGCCGCACCTACGGCCAAAGCCTCGCAGGTGCGGCGGTCACACCAGATGACAGCAATTCCAGCTCCTCTTCTAACTTCAAATATTGATCCGTTAACCACCCGGAATCCACCCGAGGCCCCCGGGACGTCCAATTAAACCAACATGTTCCAAAACATAATGAGAACTTGCTCGAGGCCTCAAATCACATCAAACAACATCGAAACCACGAATCGCACCCAAATCCCAACTTTATGAACTTAGAAATTTCCAACTTCTACATCTGATGCCGAAACCTATCAAATCATGTCCGATTGACCCCAAATTTTGCACACGAGTCATATTCGACATTACGGACCTGCTCCAACTTCCGGAATCACATTCCGATCCCGATATCAAAATTTCCACTTCCGGTTGGATTTCTCGAAAACCTTGAAATTTCTATCTTTAGCTAAATGACTTCAAAATGACCTTCGGACATCCGAATTCACTTCCGATCACACTAACAACTCCAGAATAACGATACGAAGCTATTCCCAGACTCGGAATCCAAAACGGACATCAACATCACTAAAATGCGCTTCAAGCCAAACTTAGGAAATTCCTTTAAAAATGTTGACTTCCACCATATATGCTGAAACGCTACTGGGTAATCCAAAACCCGATCCGGACATACGCCCAAGTCCGAAATCATCATACGAACCTGCAGGAACCTTCAAATCTTGATTCGGAGATCGTTTACTCAAAATTCCAATCTTAGTCAATTTCTCCAACTTAAGGCTTCTGAAATGAGAATTTTCTTGCCAAACCAACTCTAAACTTTTTGAAATTCAATTCTGACCACACCTACAAGTCATAATACCTGAAATGGAGTTGCTCACGACTTCAAACTGCTGAACGACGCGCTAGAGCTCAAAACGACCGGTCGGGTCATTACATTCCCCCACTTAAACAGACGTTCGTCTTCGAACGTGCTAAGAACTGCTATGGAGTTATCTGAAATCACTGTTTAACACCTCGTGCACCTGCCCGTGCTACCACAACCCAGTTGAGTACATTAGCTTGATCAAATCTGAAGATATCCTCTTTTATCCATACCATAAGCTCAGAATCCAGTTCTAACACTTGAAATTCTCTGCCAGGCCTAGTTCCAATATATAAACACCGTATCAACTACCACACGATATACCAGAACATGACTGCATAAATTTTCTGAATTAGCACCACGCACCGCAAAATTCATCATCTAACCACAATGACGTTCCCTGAACCATAATAGCCAAAATTTCACGAATCTGATACTCCTGATGCACCTCATAACAAATATACATACATCCTGCTATAATGCTGACGATACCACCACAACGGAGGAGATGTGTAGAAATTCATACCCAATTGCAAAGTTAACAAATCATTGAATATCTCGTCTTGACTAGAATCATCACCTCATTATGAACCTGAATAACGGTATTTGTTCTTTAATATACACTTCACATAACCTTATCGCACTGATCCCTGATCCGATAATCTCGTCTCACCCAGTATGAACTGCTCAGACAACAAATCACTCCAAACATGACCAACAGCCTCACATGATACCACATCCCCAATAGGCCATAACTCGAACATGATAATAAGAAACGACTCAGGAGGGGACTATTCAACTCACGCAACTAATATGAACTTTTATCAGAAAATAGGAGGTAGAACATAAGAAAAATCAATATAGTAACCTTACTCAGCATCACACTGTTGCGGCGTACAACCCGATCCAAATAACATACCCGTGGCGACGTGCCACCCGATCCACACATAAAATTTACATAAGAAGATATATACGGAGCTGATTTGCTCACTATTACAAATTACTAGTATCGATCATAAGCACGCTAAGTGCATAATACCATCCTGGGGAGACTGATAAAGCCGTATGCTACAAAATTCAAGCACAACTGAGGTGCGATATATATATATACACTTTGGATCTCAAGATCTATCTTGCTCACGTAACATCCCCACTACACGGGACCTCAACACATAGGAAATTATCAAGTCATTTCACAACTCACACGGCACAATCATAATATCACATGAATTTGACAAAGACGGAACAACATCTGTTGTTCTAATACCTTTTCATGAAACGCGCTCTACTGAAATGAACATGCCTGGCTCATACGGAGCCTATAATCATATTTAAATCCATCCACAAACATCGAGTCTACCTTGCTCGCACCAAACTAAGCTAATAGCTTTACCTGGGTCCATATTAACCCACTTCCTCTCATAATATGCAAGAACAACCATCATAGCCGGGACAAACACCCCACAATCCACAACCAAATAAATTGAACGCCTTCCAGGCATAAATTCTCAATTAATCAATATTGCACTTCCTTATACTTGGTCTAAATCTTCAATCAATTAGATGACTACATGTCACACTTATACAATCTTCTCGTGGTCACACTCCCACGACCTTCCACACAAGGTAGCAAGTCTGCACATCCACCACTGGCCATACTACGCTGTAAGACAAATCAAAAACCCATAACCAGGGTACAAAGCCTCTTCCACCGAATATCAATCTTAGGTGACACTGAAGATAACACCAGCTTACTCTGAACTTTCAAATCACTTTTTCTTGCTCTTCCAAGCTCATGACATCCTTATTAACACCGAATCACAATCTCGATTCTTACTCCCAGCTACATACTGCTTACCGCACCTAACCTGCCAATATGAGGTAGCACAAGAATTCCATCATAACTTCTGAACCACCAATAGGGTGAACATTCATCATATAGAAACCTTTTACTTACCTCAATTCAAGAGAACAACCACAACGCACGAGTAAATTCCCACAAATCACAATACTTGCAAATCCTTAAGTAGTGGTCTGAACCACCATAACCCTTCCAGGATCCGCCTACACCAGACATGCCATAATACTTGAATGCTTCCAAATAAAATCTATTTAGACGGCTGACATGCTTCGCACACACCGGCACAAACCATATGTATAACTCAATCACATCGAAAGAACTGATCACTGACATAAAGGTGGCATTTCAACCATGGCTAATCAATCTATCTTCCTTTAATCATTGTTAACTGCCTCAGAAATAATAGTAACTTCCCTCAACTCGTCTCATACCCTCCTGATAATCTTTCTACCATCCGGAGTTTATTTCTCTCACTCCTCCAATACTATCCTGCATACTGAAGATAATACAGAACACTCTACTTATTTTTCCCTTTTTCTCAGAAATTACTCTGAAAAAGCTCAACTCTTAATCATAGTGCTGCCTGAAACCCTTAAACACTGCATTCTTAGCTTTTGAATTCACCAGGACCGCTATTGAGAGTCACCCACTCTGACTGGCCCCGAATAGAAGCAACTCCAAGGCTCTTCGAGCACATGAACACCCTTTTCAATGAAGCCCGCGACCGAGTCACTATCCTTACAACTCGCCTATGCCTTAAGCATAAATTTGAAACCTTCCAAAGCCTAACCCCGGTATGACAGGGCCAACTTCTGCACACATTCATCAAATCCCACGCACAATCATCATTTTACTCCTTTCCCTTAGTTGTGATAACTTGTCAACACGCCGACAATCCGCAACCCTAT
The DNA here is from genome assembly GCA_005239525.1 of Nicotiana knightiana. NCBI lineage: Eukaryota > Viridiplantae > Streptophyta > Magnoliopsida > Solanales > Solanaceae > Nicotiana > Nicotiana knightiana. Next base: position 605 of record ML423039.1, on the reverse strand, counting down.
GATAACACAATCCTATAACCCAACTGCAGATGGTGGGACTCCCCCACTTAGCTCGAAGCTACTTCTTGCACCACTCTAGACCCTGCCGAGATCCTTTCTCCTTTGTTAACATGATCTTGCTCAACCAATTCGTCCATGTCACGACCCAAATCGATGGGCCGCGACGGGCATCCGGTACCTTACTCGACCGAGTACCAACATAACGTATCTTTCTTATTACATCATCATATACATGTGACATACGGGCCTAATAGGCCAACATAATCATTTATAAACTCAAAACATAGGCTGACAAGGCCGTACAATCTTTCACGTATACGACATATGTCTACAAGCCTCTAAGAGTACATAAATGTCATAAAGGTCAGGATAGAGTCCCGCCATACCAAACGATACACGTATAAATCATACTAACCAAACGAGCAACTCCGAAGCAAATGGAGCGCACCAACATCTTCCGCTGAGTTGATAGCCTACTTGGAGGGCTCTCGACCTGTCTATCAGGACCTGCGGGCATGAAACACAGCGTCCCCAAGCAAAAAGGACGTCAGTACGAATAACGTACCGAGTATGTAAGGCACATAAATAAGTACATAAGAGACATG
>ML423038.1:0-76757 GCA_005239525.1 Nicotiana knightiana | reverse complement strand
CAAAATATATTAATGTCAAAAGAAATTCATCCCCAACGGGTTCTACCAAAACCCTAGATTAAATCTTAGCTACTCATGTCTAGAAGAAATAAAACTACAAGAAGTTGCATACTTGAAATAAAAATAAGAAATACTAGATTGTAGAAATCGATGTTCTTGCACTTCAATGGAATTTTGTTCTTGTCTACTCTTGATCCACGAAAATCCCTCTTGTAATTGTGTTTTAGGAGTCTATTTATAGGTTTAGGGTGAACCCTAACCGTGTAGGAGACTTCTATTTCAACCGGGAAACATTTAACTCGTCAAACTCGGACTTGGGCGAAACTGGGGACCCCTGGCGTTTGGGCTCTAACGCCCCCCTAACGCCAGAGGGGCCTGGCGTTATGGCCCTAACTCCCCCCTAACGCCAGGGGGCCAGGATTTATGGGGAAAACGCCCCCCTAACTCCAGGGTGACCCAGGCTTTAGGGGCCAAACGCCCGGCTATCGCCCGGGCGTCTCCTTTTGCGTATTTTTGACGTATTTGCATCCCTTTAGCTCCGTTTTCATTTCACCTACACATGAAATAAACTCCATTAAGCACATAACAAGTGTAATTTTATCATTAATGCGCATAAAATGTACGGTATATCACATGTTAAACCATGCAATTTAGTCTCGCATCACTTCCCTTTAAAGATGAGTGAGCCCGAGTGAAACTTCTTTCGCGGCGTAACCCACACTATGTCTTTGTTTGGCACACAGATTGTTCTTAAAAACAGGTTCCAGGTGGTTGGTTCTTGCCTATACGTATCATAATAGTCCTCCACCCCACCAAATACTGGAAATTGGTACGCTCTCCTAATGGTGTCTATCGATGCATCAACACTCTTCTGTCGCACAGTGCTGTTGATACCCAATTTTTTTATATATTTTTAAATATGCATAAATACCTTAAAAATGGAATATATATGCATATATAAGCATACACAAGGTTTTTATAATTTTTCCCATAATTTTAAGGGTTTAAATTGATTTGTTTTGTCCCCTTTTTATTCATAAAATCCAATAATTATTTCCAAAATTATTTTTATGATGATTTATTCATTCAAATTCTATACTTATTCCAAAATGTAATTAATATAATTTTTATAATTACATTTGGTATTTTTCAAGCTAAATTGAATATAATTGCAATGTTAGCCCATTTTAATGTATAATTATATCCTATACATGTAAAATTGGCCTCTATATTTTTAAAATGATAATTATACATTTTAATCATTTTGATATAGAAAATTATGCTCAGAAAAAATTATTTATTATTTTATTAAAATCAAAATAGGGAAATTGGATATTTAATCATAACCAAATTTGGCTTTCAAATTATAGCCCAAAATTGAGCCAACTCCTAAACCAATTTCCTACCCAATTACCCGACCCAGATCCAATAAACTCCTACCCAAACTCGGAACCCATTTACCCGGTCTAATCCTGACCGTTGATCTCCCAGATCAACGGTCAAAATAAACCCTTCCTTTTTAATTCTAAAAGATCCCTAACACTATGTCATTCCCAAACCCTTGTCGCCTTCAGATGCTCTCTTCTCTTCTCTTCTCTCAACCTAACCCTAGCCACCTCAACCGCCGCCTCCTTCTCCGGCCATCTCCGATGACCACCTTTCAACCCCAAGCCTTCAATGGTTCCCCCCTCACCTTGTTCATCATCTCTGAGGCCTTCAAAGGCCCTGGGCCATGCCGACTTGCGTCTGGGGTTTCTGTTTTGGTTGATTCATAGCTTCTCCGGTGTGATTTTGGGAAAAATCACACTATATTTGTTACGATCTTTGAGATTTACAACAGGTTATTCCGTTTCTATTTGGGTTTCCGTTGAAACCCTAACTTTTGTTTAATCTCTTAGATCCGTGCTATTTTTTACGATTCAAGTATGTTTCTTTCTATGTTCTACACTGATTCTCAAACCTCTCCTTAAAAAATCATCGGCTTTAAACCGTTTTACTTTCTTTAAAGTTAGGGTTTCTAGGAATTTCTTTTACACTCGTTTAAACTGACTTTTCTTTATGTTTAAACCTTTTCCTTGCATATCTCGAATGATTCTATGTTCTTACTGCTTTTTTAACTCGCCTCTGTTAAAAGCCCTGAATTTAGGTCTTCTTTGTTTGNTACACTCGTTTAAACTGACTTTTCTTTATGTTTAAACCTTTTCCTTTCATATCTCGAATGATTCTATGTTCTTACTGCTTTTTCAACTCGCCTCTGTTAAAAGCCCTAATTTTAGGTCTTCTTTGTTTTGGTTCTATGTGTTAGCATGACTACTTGATTCTTGTTAAGTTTCTGTGGTTACCATACTTGTGTTTATTGAGTCTTTAGCTTACTTGTGTGATTGTATTTATTCATGTTTGTTCATCTCTTGCCTCCTTCTGTTGATATTGCTGACCTGCANGTTTGTTCATCTCTTGCCTCCTTCTGTCGATATTGCTGACCCTGCCTGTTTGCTACGACTATTTGCTCTTCTCTATATATATGTTGAAGTATGGAAACATGACTCTCTCTTGACTGATTCTGATTTCCTTATTTGATGGTCTGATTGGGAGGATTCTTTTAAAACCCTTGAATTCTACTCGTCTGTTTAAACTAATTGATTCCATTACCTTATTTGCTGTAGTACTTTATTTTTACTGAACCCTTTCCTTAATTGAAGTTTCTGAATTTAGTCATAATTGACTGCCCTATGCTTAATGAACTTTGATTCCTTCCTTATTAGTCATGTACTGATTCTTTATTACCTTATATGCTATTGGTTCTTACCGTTTTAATTAAAATCCCTTAACTTAAGGGAATACTTGCCGTGATTTTCTGATGGATTGATTCTGAGTTCCTTAATTACCATGCTACTATGATTCTTACATTATTTTACTACTCGTATTTCAACTATAAAAACTCTAGTCTTTCACTAACACATACACGAACATACACACTGTTCAACTCTTTATTTTACACACATACATACTCTCTACTGTTCTTCTCTTGATTACTTGCTACTATTACTAGTCGGCTGCAAGCCAAGACTAGTTATTCTATTTGCCTATTCTTCATTCTGTACTTGCGATCTTCCAACTGGTATGTCTTCAATTTATGTTTAAAGCTTCAAAACAATAAGTTTCTTTGGGTATTTCGATTCATCTTGTTTTTAATCTGCTTCTACTTATGGTTTAGTTGTTCTACTTGCAATTAGTCTGTATACTATGCTCAACATGTTACTACCCCCTGCATGTTTCAATATGATTCTGCTTCACTTATGTCTTCTTCAATTGCTAGTATACTACAACATGCACCACATGTTACTTAGTCTCTATGCTATACCCTGAACCTCTTCTTAAACCTATGTGCAACTATGTTTATCATGTGCTGTCTTCTTTGGTACTCCCTCAATCTGTTTCTCTTAAGTTCTTGGCATGAACTCTTTGGGACAAGCTATGTCTGTGACTGTTTAGGTGTTTGTATAGGCCTGTGATACTTTAGTACTTCTCTAATGTTAACTTGTATACAAACATGTTTCTATGTACGACCTATGTGTCCCCAATCCCTGCCTCCTTGTTTGTGGTTGTCTCTCTATGTTCTGTGTACTATTTGGTGATGGTTATCCCCTGTTCTTTTCAAAACTATTTTCCTAATCCACTCACTTACTGACATGTAAACCTATTTCAAATAAACTATTTTTAGAAATGCTTTCTTAACTCAATTCTTTTCAAATCACCTCCTGCACTTTACTTTATTCTTAGACCCTTAAGTTCTGCTCCCTCAGTGTGAGCACTGCTTTGGGACCCTTGAGCTCCTTCTGAACTCTGACACACTGAGGTTGGCACTTCCATACTGCACTTGTTCAATTCTTGGTTACTAAGTCTAGGTGTAAGCACTGCCCGGGATCCTTGAGATCCTTAGAGAACTTTGATGCACCTAGAATCTGATTTGTCTATGGAACTGAGGCATATGAGGCTATTAGAAGCTTTGGGAAATCTGGGCCTAATTGAAGGCTCCCTATAGAGTATCTTCTTGATTTTCTATTTCTATAATTCATTCATTGGCCTGTAATAATTTGTAAACAACTCTTGGGGAATGGATAGTAAAAAGGGAAGGGGTAACTATGCATCCTATAGATCTAAAAGGGTAGAAACCATGTTCTTAGGTTTATATTTCCTATGTGCGCAATAGAAAAATCATGTTTAGGACTAATATATGCAAAGTATATCATGCATTAGAAATCATTCTCTTTAGGATTTTTATAAACATTGTTTCAGCACTTTACTGCAATACTGTTATATCACTTAGGAAAATCTTGTTCAGTAGTAATAATGAAAAAACTGTTATCGTGTGATTCTATCTTTGCATTCTGAAAACGTAATCTGAATTTTGCATTAAAACAAAAGTGTTAAAAAAAAAATGTGCCATCATGCTAACCATGTTACACATAGAAATAATTTTCTAGGTAAACAATTAATAAACCTGTCACTTTTGCATATCTTGAATGCATGTCAAAACACTGCAATGTTTTGTGCATTTAGAGACCTTGTTTAGGCTTTTGATTCTGCACCATTCTGCATCTTCGTGCATTAGATATCATGTCCTTAGGATTTCATCTCATTCGTTTAGGCACACCTAGCCTAATTACTGATAAAAACAACTGCATTCAATTCTCGTAATCAACTGATAACAAGTCTTTATTCTGAACACGTAGGACAGCCTGTTCTAGGTAATACAATGTTGAACAGCTATCCTCTAAGTAATTCTGGTAATTGGTACATACTATCTCACACCTAGACAAGCCTTAGGTGATTAATTTGTCTAAAAATGAGAATCTGCCTTCCTGTATATGTTGCTCAATGCTTAAAAGGTTTCAAATCAGTAGGTAAATTGATTAGACCCCTTTCTGATTAATAAAAATAGGCATGTATATATGTTTATATTCTGAGCTCACCTAGACACCATGTCTTAGGATTCTGAATTTAAATACTGCCCTTAACTGTGTTTGAGTCGTGCTGTCTAATTGCATTACTTGTGGTGGTAAACTTGAGCCTTTACTTGCCTTTATATGTTTCCATTAACTGCAGTCCTATATGTTTTTATATGTCGCCCTAGAATTTTACCTTTTAAACCCGAGGGTCTGCCTAGTACCTCCTTTTTAGGATAGTATTCCTAACCTCCTCCAGGACTGATAGGAAGGGACGGGTAACAACACGTAATAGATTTCGTGAACAACACGCGCTTTAATTACTGTCACGGGGTGGGAAAGGGTAGAATATGGATATGATGACCGGTGCGCTAATACCACGTGTAGCCCCTCTTTGAGGAGTGATTACCGGGTATTGTACTGATATGATCCATATTGTTATAAACCTAGGGTACCCTTTACATGCCTAAATTGTAACCCTTTTTTTAAAACTTAGCTTTTCTCTAATTGTTTTCTAATACCTTGCTTGATTAAGATTTAAATCCCCTCTTATTTGAGCCTTTATTTTTCTGTTTGCTAAATCGTACAAATTCACAAAAGTTGTTTGGCCAGGAACCACACTTGTGGATCCTGAGAGGCGCCTAACACCTTTCCCTTAGGATAATTTCAAGTCCTTACCCTATCTCTGGTTAGCAAAGTAGTTGTAAATGAACCCCTTTGATGTCCTAACACACCTTTAAAAAATTTTAGGTGGAGACTCTCAAAAACACAAACCACTTTCCCAAAAGGACAGAGTTGTCCCAACCGAATGTCATAAACCCGATCTCCGCGAGGAAAGAAGGGGGCGCGACAACATGGCGACTCTACTGGGGATTTATCTAGGCTTTTACCATTTCAAACGACTTTGTGAACTTGTCTTTACTTTGTTAATACTTGCGACCCTTCCCTTTCCCCTTTTTATGTGCAATTACTTGTCTATTTATTTAAGCATTTATTTTTTCTTCAAAAGTAACTGACATGCACTTTCTGTTTCCTTCCTTTGTAACCACTTTTAAATTATAAACTGTTGTATTTACTGCTTTCATAACGTGCAAATACATGACAACGTGTCTTTAATGCTTATCCATTATTGCGTAATCATGCTCAACATTCATACTCCACTCGTGCCAAACAAAATACTATAGCAACGCTTGATGAGTGGTTGCGCTCTTCCTATATTGTTACCCCCTAAATTCGGAAAGGCTTATTTGCGGTAAAACTAGTCGATCAGCGGTGCAGTCGACGGTTCCGTGCCTTTCCCCCTTGAGTTGTCCGCTCGAGGTACCAGTCTAAAACCCCACAGAAACCTTACTCTGTTATGTTGTTTCATGCATCATGGTCAAATTTAGCCAGGCTAAAGTGTGGTCCGCATGATAGCTTTTAAGATTGCCTTATCAAAAAGTCCACTGGGTTCCCCTAAACCCAAACGGATATCATCACGTTCTGTGCATTTATTTGGAGAACTAAAAGCTTTATGCTAATTGTTGGTGTTAAATAGTCGAGTCTGGTGGGGGTAAGGGTCTAACCTTGTTTTCCTTGTAGAAAAATGAGGCACGAAGTCCCCAGATTTGGCATGGTCTCTAATATCCCTCCAAGATTGCTAAGTTGGTGGAAAGATTTACATTCTAGTGACAAAACTCTCGTCAGGAAATACTTGGGCAATCTACCATCTCTCCTAGAAATCCAGCCTAATAACATGATTATAGAGGCTGCTACCATGTTCTGGGATTGTGAAAAGGTCGTGTTCCGCTTTGGGGACATTGAAATGACACCTTTGCTGGAGTAAATAGGAGGATTGGCTGGCCTAGTATGGGAAACCCCGGGGTTGCTAATGCTTGAAAACCGCACAAGCAAAGGTTTCCTCAAAATGATGGGTCTGAAGAAGAATGCAGAACTGGTATACTTAAAGAAGTCATACATCCCTTTTGACTACTTGTACGAGAGGTGCGGTCACAACAAACCATATCGTACCTACCATGACGAGTTTTTCATCACATCCTTGGGACACATCCACCGTAAAGTATTCGTCTTCATGTTTTGCTTCTTGGGTCTGATCGTGTTTCCAATAAAGAAGGAGAGAATCCACACTAGATTGGCCATGGTAACCAAGACACTAATGGAAGGAACTGATGGGCAAAACTTCAGTATTGTGCCCATGATTATTGCAGACATATATCGAGCCTTGGAAAAGTGTCAACGAGGGGAAAGACATTTTGAAGGCTGCAATCTACTATTTCTACTTTGGCTCATGGAACATCTCCAAAAGGGAGAGTACCAACAAAAAGTTCATCGAAGATTTTGGGATGACCACATCACTTTCCACCATTCAAAGCCAATGAATTACATCCCCGACATGTTTGCTCAGCCTGAGAACGCCAAAGGATGGGTCGAGCTCTTTGGTAATCTGACTGAAGAACAGGTACAGTGGATGTTCGAGTGGTTGGTGAGTTCATCGCCCGTTCCAGAGATGCACTGTTCCTAATACTAGTTGGTCTAAGAGGAACATACCTTTACGTCCCTCTTCGAGTTATGAGGCAAGCAGGTAGGAAGAAAGTCATACCCAGGGTCGACAAGATGATCCATCTTCGAGCTGATTTTCAAAATGACGATAGTCCTCACAAGTGCCAAGCCCAGCACATGTGGCACTGCAAGATTGTAATAGAGAAGGACACCATCGATCCAGACAGATACCATGTTGGATATACCCCTTTCTATCCTGGTTGGTTGGCAGAAAATTGGGGTGGTCTGAGCGAGCCAGGGTTCGTTCATGGCCACAAGGTTATAGATGAAAAGCCGAGGCACAAGTCAAAAACAACCAGCTGCGCAAGAGGATCCATGAGTGTGAGGATGAGCACCGCGAAATATATGAGTCTAACAAGAAATTGATCGAGGAATGAAAGGATATGTCTATCAGCACCAACAAAAGGTTAGGGTATTTGGAGCAAGGCATAGTGGAGCTGGAGAAAAAATTTCTCAAAAGGATTGAAGAATGTCAAAAGGCTGGAGGGACCGACGAAGGACATCTAGCCAGAGCATACCTGTTGCTGGGGATTCGCGAGTTGGGGGGCTGTACGAGGAAAGCAAGAATGCCGAGTCTAGGGAAGGTCCTTCTGGGACCAAGTAGATAGGAATGTCTTTCTTTTACTTTATCAATGTAATAAGGCCAATGGCCATTAGTGACATTTACTTCCTATTTATTTAGTGTCGTTTTGGGATTCGTCTATTTTTCTTATAAATAAAATAAGGCATTTAGCATCTTAAGTTTTCCAAATCAATTTGTCGCTAGGCCTACCTCGGGCACAAAAGAGGTCCCCAAATTAGGACGCGCTTTACATTCACGCACTATGTGTTTAAATACCGCAATACTTCTCATAATCCTCACTGACTTGGTTACTTTTTGTTTTTTTCCTCTTTCTTTATTTATTTATTCCCCTCCCCAAAGGTTAGCTCGTGCACTCTGGCATCATCATCCCATCTTACAAGATCCAGGGGCCCTCCACCCTCTCCTCCTCTTAGTCCTCCCAAAGGCAAGAACAAAGGCAAAAAGAAAATGGAAGATTCAAGCAACAACAGAAATGAGAATGTGGTTGAACGGGTAGAGGCCACTGATGGCCAGGGTATTCGGATTTAGAATGAAACTGTGTTGCAGCTGGAACGAAAGTTGTTAAAGTTTCAAGAAGAGCTTGATCAAGTTCAGAATCTAGCAAACCTGTCATTCTCCCTAAACGTTCCAGACATCAATATCCAGAATCCTACACCTCCTTAAAACATCCCAAAGCAGAAAAATCATCCCACAGCTCATCATCACACCACCCCACCAAAGAACCAAACTCTTCCAGCACACTGCAATGCCTGCCATACTCCAAACAACACCCTACTGCTTATCCCAGAACCTCAGAACTCCACAAATGATCATTTCCACACTCATTCTCCAGGCCACCAGAACAATCCCATCTACGTGGAGACCATGCCACACTCCACTCCCCCCTATCACATACACACCTGAGTCTGATGAAAAGGACCTGCTTATCAAGAACTTGGCCGAAGAACTTAGGAAGCTGACCAGCCGGGTTCAAGGCGTCGAAGGAATCAAGGGATTCGAAGGGTTGAACTATGAAGACCTCTGCATACATCCCGATGTCGAACTAACATTGTGCCAGTACCAAATAAGGATGGGAAGGTCAGAGTCTATGTCGACTACCGGGATCTCAACCGGGCTAGTCCGAAAGACGACTTTCCTTTACCAAATATACATATCCTGATTAACAATTACGGCAAACATGAATTACAATCATTTGTGGATTGCTTCGCTGGTTATCATCAGATCTGGATGGATGAGGAAGATGATGAGAAAACGACTTTTATTACGCCATGGGGAGTGTACTGTTACAAGATGATGCCATTCAGCCTGAAGAATGCAGGGGCCACCTACATGAGGGCTATCACTACCATTTTCCATGTCATGATTCACAAGGAGATCGAGGTATATGTGGATGATGTTATTATCAAGTCTAGGAGATCCACTGACCACATGGAAGATTTGAGGAAGTTCTTCAAAAGGTTGCGGAGATACAATCTGAAGTTGAACCCTGCGAAGTGTGCATTCGGGGTTCCTGCTGGAAAGTTGCTCGGGTTCATTGTCAGCCGCCGAGGGATAGAATTGGATCCATCAAAGGTCAAATCCATTAAAGAACTACCACCGCCAAGGAACAAGAAAGATGTGATGAGTTTCTTGGGAAGACTTAATTACATCAGCCGATTCATAGCACAGTCTACAGTTATCTGTGAGCCGATCTTCAAGATGCTAAAGAAGGACGCTGCAACAAAGTGGACCGATGATTGTCAAAAGGCTTTCGACGAAATCAAGGCATACCTATCAACACCATCAGTCTTGGTACTGCCTGAGCCAGGTAGACCTCTGTTACTCTACTTTGCAGTGTTAGATGGAGCTTTCGGCTATGTTCTGGGGCAGCATGATGAAACATGAAGAAATGAGAAATCCATTTATTATCTCAGCAAGAAGTTCACTCCGTACGAGGCCAGATATTCTCTATTGGAACGCACTTGTTGTGCTTTGACTTGTGTAGCCTAGAAGCTGAGGAATTACTTTTGTGCCTACACAACGTATCTCATAGCGAGGATGGATCCATTGAGGTACATCTTTCAGAAGCCCATGCCCACGGGCAAGCTAGCCAAGTGACAAATCCCGCTGAGTGAGTTCGATATTATCTATGTGACTCAGAAAGCGGTCAAGGGACAAGCACTGGCAGACCATCTTGCTGAGAACCCTATAGACGAAGAATATGAACCTCTGAAAATGTATTTTCCTAATGAAGAGGTATAATTCATAGGAGAAGACATTGCAGAATCCTATGATGGTTGGAGAATGTTCTTCGATGGAGCGGCGAACTTCAAGGGAATTGGCATTGGAGCAGTCCTAATATCAGAAACCGGTCAGCATTATCCGGTATCTGCCAAACTCAGATTCCCCTGCACCAACAATATTGCAGAATATGAAGCATGTATCTTAGGGCTCAATATGGCCATTGACATGAACGTCCAGGAGCTGTTAGTGATGGGTGACTCAGATTTGCTGGTACATCAGGTACAAGGAGAGTGGGATACCAAGAACTCCAAGATACTGACGTATCTACACCACGTACAGGAATTAAGAAAGACGTTCACAAAGACGAAATTTCGGCATGTCCCTAGAATCCAGAATGAGTTCGCCGATGCATTGGCTACTTTGTCCTCAATGATCCAACACCCGAACAAGAATTTCATTGATCCTATTCCCATAAAGATCCATAATCAGCCAGCTTATTGTGCCCATGTCGAAAAGGAAGCAGACGAAAATCCTTCGTTTCATGACATCAAAAAGTATTTGGCAAAGGGCAATTACCCAGAGCTTGCGAATCCCACTCAGAGACACACACTTCGAAGACTATCCAACAACTTCTTTCATAGCGAAGGAATCCTATATAGGAGGACTCCCGATTTGGGATTATTACGTTGTGTCAATGCAAGGGAAGCATCCAAGCTGCTAAAGGAGATTCATGCTGGGACCTGTGGCCCGCATATGAATGATTTTGTTATGGAAAAGAAGATACTCCGAGCTGGTTACTTTTGGATGACCATGGAAACAGACTGCATCCAGTATGTCCGAAAATTCCACCATTGTCAGATACACACAGATATGATAAAGATACCTCCAAACAAGCTCAACGCAACAAGCTCACCATGGCTGTTTGTCGCCTGGGGCATGAGAATTATTGGACCAATCGAGCCTGACGCCTCCAACGGACACATGTTCATTCTGGTAGCCATCGACTATTTCACCAAATGGGTCGAAGCAGCATCCTACAAAGCAGTGACTAAGAAAGTCATGGCAGACTTTGTCCGCGACCATATTGTTTGTCGATTCGGGATTCCTGAGTCAATCATCACCGACAATGGTTCCAATCTCAAAAGTGACCTGATGAAAGCTATGCGCGAGGAGTTCAAGATCAAACACAAGAATTCCACAGCTTACAGACCTCAGATGAATGGAGCTATAGAAGCCGCCAACAAAAACATCAAGAAAATACTAAGAAAGATGACAGAAAGGCACAAGCAGTGGCACGAGAAGTTATTATTTGCCTTATTGGGATATCGCACCACAGTTCGCACCTCAACAGGGGCAACTCCCTATATGCTAGTTTATGGTACTGGGGTTGTTATTCCTGCAGAAGTTGAGATTCCATCTCTAAGAATTATATAAGAAGCCGAGCTCAACGACGCAAAATGGGTAAAGAGCCGTTATGAGCAACTAGCACTCATAAACGAAAAGAGAATGAATGCAGTCTGTCATGGTCAACTCTATCAGAACAGAATGACCCGAGCCTTCAACAAGAGAGTCAAGCCTAGACAGTTCACACCGGGGCAGCTGGTGCTGAAGAAGATCTTTCCACATCAAGACGAAGCCAAAGGGAAGTTCTCTCCCAACTGGCAGGGTTCGTACATGGTTCACCAGGTACTGACAGGAGGATCACTTATACTCGCAGAAATGGACGGAGAAGTTTGGCCAAAGCCAATCAATTCAGATGCAGTCAAACGCTACTATGTGTGATCTTATGCTTTCTCAATGATGATGTAAATTGAACTATGCCTGACCTGATTCCCGTTTAAGAGGGGATACGTAGGCAGCCCTATGGGTTTGGTCACAATTCAATAAAATTTCATCTTCCCCCCGCAATTGGAAACTGTGGCAGTATTTTGAGGAGGACCCTCAAAATTCCGAAGCGAATTCAACCGATCACCGCACGGGCAACAGTTAGAATAGTTCACTCAACAAACTGAGGCAGAATTTTGAGGGGGACCCTCAAAATTCCATGGCGGGAGAGGTTGCAATGTCTCAAACCACGTCACGGTCGTCGGTTTATCCCAAAACTATTTTTATATATATACATTATGCTTTTACAAAATCATGCATGTTTGTTCTTGAAACAGCTTTGTTTAGCAACGCTACCCCCAATGATACAGACAATATCATCAGATCGAGCCCAACAAGTCAAGCAAAGCCAGCGGGGATACGAACTGAACTTCCCCTTACAAAACTCACGATTTTTCTTTGGATACAGGCACTAAGGTTGCAAAATCCCTAAACAAACTGTCCACCAAGGGGACAAACGTTTGTTCAAAATACTACTCTCAAAACTGTTGCACTTGCCGACGTTCGCACATGCCATAATGCTCCGTAGTCGCAACGCCCTCAATAATCACAATGCCATAGTCTGCTATCAGCTAAGAAAGTATACTGTCATATGTTATCTTATTCATTGCATAAGGCTACTACTCTGCCTTCTGAGGTTAAGCTCTACCTCCATCTACATCATTGCATAAGGCTACCTTTCGGCCTTCCAAGACTAAACGTTGTCTCCATCTGCATTCGCATCTTTGCATTAAGGCTACCATTCTGCCTTCCGAGGTTAAGCTCTACCTCCATCTGCATTGCATAAGGCTACCTTTCGGCCTTCCAAGACTAAACGTTGTCTCCATCTGCATTCGCATCTTTGCATTAAGGCTACCATTCTGCCTTCCGAGGTTAAGCTCTACCTCCATCTGCATTGCATAAGGCTACCTTTCGGCCTTCCGAGACTAAACGCTGTCTCCATCTGCATCCACATCTCTGCATAAGGCTACCATTCTGCCTTCCAACTTTCATAAGGCTACCATTCTGCCTTCCGAGACTAACTGATGTCTCCATCTGCATTCGCATCTTTGCATTAAGGCTACCATTCTGCCTTCCGAGGTTAAGCTCTACCTCCATCTGCATTGAATAAGGCTACCTTTCGGTCTTCCGAGACTAAACGTTGTCTCTATCTGCATCCACATCTCTGCATAAGGCTACCATTATGCCTTCCGAGGTTAATCTCTACCTCCATTTGCATTGCATAAGGCTACCTTTCGGCCTTTCGAGACTAAACGATGTCTCCATCTGCCTTCCAACTTGCATTAAGGCTACCATTCTGCCTTCCGAGGTTAAGCTCTACCTCCATCTGCATTTTTGCATAAGGCTACTTTTCTGCCTTTCGAAGCTAAGCTCTGCCTCCAATTTACTTTTTCCTCGAACGCTAACTCAAGCACTATTTATTTTGCTTTTTCTGCGGGCTAAGATCTGCCCTTCAATTTGCAAGACTAAGCTCTGTCTTGTCAGCATCATACTATTACATCTTCATGGGCTGAAATATCGCCAACCTATCCAAAGGCGTCATCGTTCGGAGGCACCATCTTCATAGCCCGAGAGCACCATGTCATGGCCTGAGGATTTCTTTTTATAATTTTGCATATCATTATTCAAAGGCGTCATGGTTCGGAGGGACCATCCTCATGGCCCGAGAACATCATTTCATGGCCTGCGAATCCTGCATCAAGCAATTCATAGCCCAGGACGTCATGGTTTGAGGATGTCATTCTTAAATGTCCGAAGACAACCTTCATAGTCCAACGGGAACTTGCATCATGTTTAAATTTACGCACAATATATGCTGGTATTACTTATTTGCAGGTAATCCGGCGAGCAACGGCTATCCTAGTAGGAGCGGTCCTGCTCTCGTTTTCCTAACCATTCCCGTAAATCGTTTATTCATCCAATCCTACATGTTGCGTCCGTTCTTGTAAAACTTCATCGGCATACTTCGCCGATAACTCCTGAACTACATACAGCCTGATTCCGATAAAACCAGGGATATGTAGGAAGCTCAGAAACCAGGGCGCAACCTAAATCTTTTCAAACCGTTTCGCTCGGTCAAAATTGGCCATCATATCTTTACCCGACAACTCTTTCATCCTTCCCGGGTAAAGAGGGGCAGCTATTGATACCCAATTTTTCCTATATTTTTTAATATGCATAAATACCTTCAAAATAGCATATATATATATAGGCATTCACAAGGTTTTTATATTTTTTCCCATAATTTGAAGGGTCTAAACTGATTTATTTTCTCCCCTTGCATTCATAAATCCGCAATAATTATTTCCAAAATTATTTTTATGATGATTTATTCATTCAACTTCTATACTTACACCAAAATGTAACTGATATAATTTTTATGCATTTTTATAATTACATTTGGTATTTTTCAAGCTAAATTGCATATAATTGCAATATTAGCCAATTTTAATATATAATTATGTCTTATACGTGTAAAATTGGCCTCTGTATTTTTAAAATGATAATTATACATTTTTAATCATTTTTTCATAGAGAAATTATTTTCAAAAACTATTTATTATTTTATTAAAATTAAAATAGGGAAATTGGCTATTTAAATCATAACCAAATTTGGCTTTCAAATTATAACCCAAATTGAGCCCACTCCTAAACCAAATTCCTACCCAATTACCCGACCCAGATCCTATAAACTCCTACCCAAACCCGGAACCCGTTTACCCGGTCTAATCCTAACCGTTGATCTGGGAGATCAACGGTCCAAATAAACCCTTTCCTTTTTAATTCTAAAAGATCCCTAACCCTATGTCATTCCAAAAACCCCGGCCGCCTTCAGATGCTCTCGTCTCTTCTCTTATCTCAACCTAACCCTAGCCACCTCAATCGCCGCCTCCCTCTCCGGCCATCTCCGGCGACCACCTTTCAACCCCAAGCCTCCAATCCCCCCCCCCACCTTGCTCATCATCTCTGAAGCCTTCAAGGGCCCTGGGCCATGCCGACTTGCGTCTAGGGTTTCTGTTTTGGTTGATTCATAGCTTCTCCGGTGTGATTTTGGGCAAAATCACACCATATTTGTTACGATCCTTGAGGTTTACAACAGGTTCTTCCGTTTCTATTTGGGTTTCTGTTGAAACCCTAACTTTTGTTTAATCTCTTAGATCCGTGCTATATTTTTTACGATTCAAGTATGTTTCTTTCTATGTTCTACACTGATTCTCAAACCTATCCTTAAAAAATCATCGGTTTTAAACCGTTTTACTTTCTATAAGTTAGGGTTTCTCGAAATTTCTTTTACACTCGTTTAAACTGACTTTTATTTATGTTTAAACCTTTTCCTTGCATATGTGTTACCATGACTACTTGATTATTGTTAAGTTTCTGTGGTTACCATACTTGTGTTTATTGAGTCTTTATCTTACTTGTGTGATTGTACTCATTCATGTTTGTTCATCTCTTGCCTCCTTCTGTCGATATTGCTGACCCTGCATGTTTGCTACGACTGTTTGCTCTTCTCTATATATACGTTAAAGTATGGAATCATGACTCTCTCTTGACTGATTTTGATTTCCTTATTTGATGGTCTGATTGAGAGGATTCTTTTAAAACCTAGAATTCTACTCGTCTGTTTAAACTAATTGATTTCATTACCTTATTTGTTGTAGTACTTTATTTTTACTGAACCCTTTCCTTAATTGAAGTTTCTGAATTTAGTCCTAATTGACTGACCTATGCTTAATGAACTTTGATTCCTTCCTTATTAGTCATGTACTGATTCTTTATTGCCTTATATGCTACTGGTTCTTACCGTTTCAATTAAAATCTCTTAACTTAAGGGAGTACTTACCGTGATTTTCTGATGGATTGATTCTGAGTTACTTAATTACCATGCTACTATGATTCTTACCTTATTTTACTACTCGTTTTTCAACTATAAGAACTCTAGTCTTTCACTAACACAGACACGAACATACACACTGTTCAACTCTCTCTTTTACACACATACATACTTTCTACTGTTCTTCTCTTGATTACTTACTATTATTACTAGTCGGCTGCAAGCAAAGACTAGTTATTCTATTTGCCTATTCTTCATTTTGTACTTGCTATCCTCCAACTGGCATGTCTTCAATTTATATTTAAAGCTTCAATACAATATGTTTCTTTAGGTATTTCGATTCATCTTATTTTTAATCTGCTTCTACTTATGGTTTAGTTGTTCTACTTGCAATTATTCTGTATACTATGCTCAACATGTTACTACCCCCCTGCATGTTTCAACATGATTCTACTTCACTTATGTCTTCTTCAATTCCTAGTATACTACAACATGCACCACATGTTACTTAGTCTCTATGCTATACCCTGAACCTCTTCTTAAACCTATGTGCAACTATGTTTATCATGTGTTGTCTTCTTTGGTACTCCCTCAATCTGTTTCTCTTAAGTTCTTGGCATGAACTCTTTGTGACAAGCTATGTCTGTGACTGTTTAGGTGTTCGTACATGCTTGTGATACTTTAGTACTTCTCTAATGTTAACTTGTATACAAACCTGTTTATATGTACGGCCTATGTGTCCCCAATCCCTGCCTCCTTGTTTGTGGTTGTCTCTCTATGTTCTGTGTATTGTTTGGTGTTGGTTATCCCCTGTTCTTTTCAAAACTATTTTCCTAAGCCACTCACTTACTGATATGTAAACCTATTTCAATTAAACTGTTTTCAGAAATGCTTTCTTAACTCAATTCTTTTCAAATCACCTCCTGTACTTCACTTTATTCTTAGACCCTTAAGTTCTTCCCCCTCAGTGTGAGCACTGCTTTGGGACCCTTGAGCTCCCTCTGAACTCTGACACACTGAGGCTGGCACTTTCATACTGCACTTGTTCAATTCTTGGTTACTAAGTCTAGGTGTAAGCACTGCCTGGGATCCTTGAGATCCTTAGGGAACTTTGATGCACCTAGACTCTGATTTGTCTATGGAACTGAGGCATATGAGGTCATTAGAGGCTTTGGAAAATCTGGGCCTAATTGAAGGCTCCCTATAGAGTAGCTTCTTGATTTTCTATTTCTATAATTCATTCATTAGCCTGTAATAATCTGTAAACAACTCTTGGGGAATGGATAGTAAAAAAGGAAGGGGTAACTATGTATGCTATAAATCTAAAAGGGTAGAAACATATGCAAAGCATATCATGTATTAGAAATCATGCTCTTTAGGATTTTTATAAACATTGTTTCAGCACTTTACTGCAATACTGTTATATCACTTAGGAAAATCCTGTTCAGTAATAATAATGGAAAAAAATTGCTATTGTGTGATTCTATCTATGCATTCTGAAAACGTAATCTGAATCTTGCCTTAAAACAAAAGTGTTAACAAAAAAAAATGTGCCATCATGCTTATCATGTTATACATAGAAATCATGTTCTAGGTAAACAATTAATAAACCTGTCACTTTTGCATATCTTGAAAGCATGTCAAAACACAACAATGTTTTGTGCATTTAGAGACCTTGTTTAGGCTTTTGATTCTGCACCATTATGCATCTTCGTGCATTAGATACCATGTCCTTAGGATTGCATCTCATTCGTTTAGGCACACCTAGCCTAATTACTAATAAAAACAACTGCATTCAATTCTCGTAATCAACTGATAACAAGTCTGTATTCTGATCACGTATGACAACATGTTCTAGGTAATACAATGTTAAACAGCTCTCATCTAAGTAATTCTGGTAATTGGTACATACTATCTCACACCTAGACAAGCCTTAGGTGATTAATTTGTCTAAAAATAAGAATCTGCCTTCTTGTATATGTTGCTCAATGCTTAAAAGGTTTCAAATCAGTAGGTAAATTGATTAGACCCCCTTTTTGAGTAATAAAAATAGGCCTGCATATCTGTTTGTATTCTGAGCTCACCTAGATACCATGTCTTAGGATTCTGAATTTAAATACTGCCCTTAACTGGGTTTTAGTCATGCTGTCTAATTGCATTACTTGTGGAGGTAAACTTGAGCCTTTACTTGCCTTTATATGTTTCCATTAACTGCAATCTTATATGCTTTTTTCAGTCGCCCTAGAATTTTACCTTTTAAACCGGAGGGTCTTCCTAGTACCTCCCTCTTAGGATAGTAGTCCTAACCTCCTCTAGGACTGATAGGAAGGGACGGGTAACAACACGCAATAGAGTTTGTGAACAACACGCGCTTTAATTACCGTCACGAGGTGGGAAAGGGTAGAATATGGATATGATAACCGGTGCGCTAATACCACGTGTAGCCCCTCTTTGAGGAGTGATTACCGGCTATTGTACTGATGTGATCCATATTGTTATAAACCTAGGGTACCCTTTACATGCCTAAATTGTAACCGTTTTTTAAAACATAGCTTTTCTCTAATTATTTTCTAATACCTTGCATGCTTAAGATTTAAATCCCCTCTTATTTGAGCCTTTATTTATATGTTTGCTAAACCGTACAAATTCACAAAAGCTGTTTGGTCGGGAACCACACTTGTGGATCCTGAGGGGTATTTAACACCTTCCCCTTAGGATAATTTCAAGCCCTTACCTTATCTCTGGTTAGCAACGTGGTTGTAAATGAAACCTTTGGTGTCCTAACGCACCTTTAAAAATCGTTAGGTGGTGACTCTCAAAAACACAAACCCCTTTCCCAAAAGGAAAGAGTTGTCCCAACTGAATGTCATAAACCCGATCTCCATGAGGAAAAACGGGCAGTAAGCTTAGCAAAGGATGGAAAAACTAAGGCAGGGCGTGGCAAGGCAGATGAGCACGGGCAAGACAGTGTCATCGGCGAGCTGGACAAGCGGCAGTGGAAGATATGCGCGCAAAGGCATGCTGCACGAGGGATTAGCGCGCAAACATGACAAGAGTTGGCCTTTGGCGCCAAAATTTGAAGGTTGCGCCCATGTGCCATGCACATGCAGGGCAGTTTCCAGTTTTTCAACAATATGGCTAAGTGGGGCTGTGGGAAGTTGTTTGTTTGAATTTTTGAAATTCGAATTCCTTGTTAGTTAGGGATGTCAACTGCTAGATTGGATAAGGCTGAGAACCAAAACGTTCGTCTATATATATGTTAGATATGCAGATTGTCAAGGTAGAGTGTTGGGTGCCTTTGATTCCATTTTGTAAGGCTGTGATTTATGTGCTTCTTTGTGGCACGAGTTAAATACAAAGTTGGGAAGAGATTCCTGTAATTCTGTGCCTTGTCTCATTTTTTGATACTGTCATAATCTAATTGTTAGGCCAAAACGTGAGGGAAAAAGAAAGAGGGCTGAGTCATTGTTGTGTGACTATTGTGCGGTGTCAATACGAAAAAAATTAACCCTGTAACACCTAGGTAGTGTCCCGATATCATTTTTGTTACCGTAAGTGCTCCTAGCAAGGTATTGCTAAGGTACATACTTTTATTCTAATTCTACACCGTATAAAATAGTATTGTAGGTTATGCACGTAAGATTTTCCTACGTATATGGGCTGCCCAATAGGTTTAAGGCCCGTAATTAATATTTAATTACTGAGCAAATCTCGTCCGTTCGATCGATTACTTGATGGACGTACCTGATTGAGTGAGAAATAAGGCATTTCCCCTCCATTAGGGTTACCACCCATTCTATTCTTCTTTTCCATCACTAAAGACAGCGGAAACGGTTTAATGACTTCCGCTTCAGGGCGGTTATATATAAGATTGTCATATATAAAACTGAAGTTTACGTTTACAATGCATATATTGCATGTCCAGCATTTAAACTTAATATCATATTAGTTACGCAATATTTTATACGGAAGCCATATAACGCATTGGTAATGCGACATAATAATTACTTTTTCTTTAAAAAAAAACCAAACAAGCCCTCTGAGTAGTAGCTTCTCTAACTTTAAAAAAAAGAGAGGTTGACTTGTTGTAATTTTGGGACGAGTTAGTTATGGTTAAAAACCATCAAGTGAGGGAGGCCGTTGTTGTATTATTTTTCCTTTTGGATAACAGAGCAACATCTCCTATGGTTTTCTTACATTCTCCGCAAATTTTGTCATATGGGTCTTGTGTTTTTTATCACCATTTTCGCCGCAAACTGTTGAATTAGCAGAGACTTCCGCTTCAATTGGTCCCAAGGTAACCAAATAAAATATTCTGATTCCACTCTCTCCTCTAAACTCTTGTTACAATGAATGCTTATTTGGTTTATAATTACCTTTTCGAGAAATTAATATATGCATCTTCTTCTCTTTCTGCGTATAGGGTATGAACATATTTCCCTGCATCTCATTCTCAATACACTTAAATTTATGGATAAAAATATGAGGATGAATATTGTTTAATTTTATGAAAATTACCCTCTCTTCCTATTAATCAGAAGAGCCCCTCGCCGGAAGCCCAGAAAAGCACGAGTCAACGCCTGATGTGTGGGTTAGAAGCATGTCACGGGTTTGATCCCTGCTATAGATAAAAGCTTGGTATCTAAGTGAAGAAATATAGAGGGACGGGCCTATTATCCATCAAGTTTCGAACCGTGAGCCACGGACCCCTGGGTGATTTCTCAGTTTTAAAAAAGAAAAAATAAGTTGAGTAATTTGAATTGGCGAAAGTCACTTGAGCTGATTTGTTGTTTAAGGAAATCTGATAAGTTGATCACAGCAAGTTATCTTGGTACATGCAATTCAAGGCTTCGAACAAAGTTCTCAGCTAGAAAAACTGGCTTCTTTTGCTTTCATTATCTATATCATGGCTTATTATGTATTCAATGGACTTATATTTGCACATTAGCGTCTATTAATGAGTTTATTTTTCCAATATTGGGCAAGCATCAAGTCTCATTTACTCACAGGATTTCCATACTTGTAGGGCACTGTTGTAGTTCTTTCACTCGGGTTCAGTTGCCCACACCTCCATGGGACAGTGCTGGACTAAGGTAATGTACGGAAAGAGGTCATTTTAAATTTCATTACGAGATTTGTTCGTCTGTTCTTCTTAGTTTTTCTACTCCTCTGTTTGAATGGTAGTTATATGTGCTTCAGTCTCACCCTTCTCTGTTACTTTTTTTTTTGTCACTGTCTCCACTATAATGGGAAATATGTGTGTGTGTGTTAGCTTTAACAGTCGGCCAGGCTTTCGACTTTAGGTGACCAACACATCATCATAATGTTTAAGGTGCAAACTTTAGCAAAATCTCCTTGTTATTGTAGTAGCCTTGCCTCATTTTTGTAGTAATTAGAACATTTAACCCCTTGAAGAAACACAGCTGTGAACACTGAGCACCAAATTATCTTTAATAACTCCTTCCCAAACTAGCGCTGCTTTTGTTTTATTTTATTAAGGAGCAAGATAAGATAACTATCTCTATGTTGATGTCGCAAAGTTAAATTTGTGATTATTGTAGGCATGCGGTCAAGAGAAGGAAGATGTCCCTCCCACTTTTGGGCTTGCTAGTGGAAACGTTTGCCTTGTTAAATCAATGGAGAAGTGGGAAGAAAAGATGTCTGAAGCCAGTGACAGTGGCAAGATCGTACGTTTCTTTATCAAGTTTGGCTTTATGCTCTTTTTTGTTTGTTCTTTTCTTGCTTCATATCCTAGATACATGCCATAGCAGCACAAACTCTTTGTTTTCAAATTTCAGTTAGCATTCTCGGTTTCATGATCCAAGCAAGCTATCATATTTCATCTGCATATTTTCTTTACACAAGTATAAATTCTACACAAAACCTGCAAATATGTCAAATCAAAATCACCCTTCTTTTTGTCCCTTTTACTAGTTAGTTGTGCCTTTCTGTTGTGAATGCCTGGTTAATCTTCAGAATATAACACTATTCTTTACTTGTATCTTCCAACAGATGGTGGTAAATTTCAGTGCGTCATGGTGTAACCCCTGTAGAACAACAGCACCAGCCTATCATGAGCTTGCTGATAAATACACTTCAATAATATTTCTAACTGTGGATGTCGATGAGTTAGCTGTAAGTGTCCAGTTCCTTCTAATCATTGTCTTTTATTTGCATGATCTCAGTTTTATAGCACCTTAGTTATGATAACTACTACAGTAGTTTTCATATTATAACTATTTAAAGGTATATCCATCTCCTGCTAAACATGTTGGAAGCGACCATCTACAGACAAATATTGGCAGACTGTAAACTGTTGGTTATGGCTTAATTGCAGGAGTTAAGTACTTCGTGGGACATAAAAGCTACTCCAACCTTCATTTTCTTTAGAGATGGACGGCAAGTGGACAAACTAGTAGGTGGCAACAAGCAAGAGCTACAAAAGAAGACGGCGAATATTGCCGAGTCTACAAGGTCCCCGGGTTGATTTACTGTTGCTTTGCTGCAGTAGGAAAAAATATGAACGCGAAAATGCTATTATAAGGATTCTGGTTTTGTCACTTTAATTTTGCGTTTTACTGCTCCAACAACATTTTTACATGTTTCTATGCATATTAAGCAAAAGTACTGGGATATTTAAAGGAAGTACAATTTGCAGCTTGGAAAGGAAACTCGTATGGGGCTACACCATAGTTTTGTTACCCCCAAACGCGAGGAAGTTAATGGTGATACAGTTACCAAGAGAAACATATATGCTGTAGTTTTACTTATGGTCAATCTGTAGTTTAATCTCCAGAACTTAAGCAATCTGAAATAAATGAGAACTTATTACTGCTGGGATTTCTTCTTCCGTATGGGCAGAGATCCCTACAGAAACTACATATCGTGGTTTATAACACATACTCAAATCCAAGGATCTAGTGTGGAGGCGTGGAAGATCACTGATGCTTTCCTATTTGAAAGGTTATATCTCAGGAGAAGACAGAGGATTTGATGTCTTCGACAAAGCAAGCCAGTGGAGAAAGGAACACAGGATGAGGGCAAGGATGTGGCTTTCAGTAGGGACGACGAAACAATAGGCTATGACTTCAACAATTCAATGCAGAACACACTTTATTATTGATGTCATTCATTTATATACATACCAGCCAAGTAATATAGAATAGACACTTCTTACGCAATACTTCCTGGTGTTGCTGAAAGATAGATGACAAACATAGAGTTGTAAACGCTGGTAGGGTTCTTGTACAAGCAAATATTTCCAAAAGAATTATATATCCACTGCCATGTGAGAACAGCATATGAGCACATTCCTTATAGCCTAAACTGACGTACAGCATAGTCAAGAGATAAATCGCAGGGGAATTAAAGAAAATGTCCAACGCCTTGGAAACCATAAGCTAAGAAAGATAGCTAGCGTGATGATTTTATTCTTCAACTGAGGGCCTCACATAACTGAAACCCTTGAATGGGTTCTCACCAGATTTTGGACTAGCAGCAGGAGAATCTAGCAAAGGCATGCTGGTCCATTGCTCCTCAAAATTGGCAACACACAGCTTCCCTAATACTTGGGGACAGAAACTTGGTTGAATTTCTCGAGCATCTAACTTCTTCCAATTGATAGACCTGAACCATTTGTGACTCTTTATCTCATCACAACCTCTTAATCTACTCCCAAGGCGCTTGCTTGCCTCCTTGTGCAGCAGCTGTAGAAATACACACATAAGAATCGTCCAGTTTCCACTTTCCAAGTTCTGAGTGCCAGTGACTATATGATAAATGGAATATAGCATGATGAATGGTATTATACATTAATTGATACAAAACACTATCTAAGCAGTACAGGCTTCCAAATTATCCTAAGTAAATCATGACAGCGTACTATTATAATTTTATATCGAAGTTACCTTTCTTATACTAGAAATGTAATGAAAGTAGCACTATTTGGATGAAAATGAAGCCCTCTAAAATAGTTTCGCTTCCTATACTGCCCCTAATTAATTAACTTGGACACAGTGATCTACCTTAAGATCATTACTTTTGTTTGCAACTTATCTCAATCTTCTAAAGGAAATATCGATATAATAACATTTTTTCCTCTTATATACCTCTTCATTTTTCTAGGAAACAAAACATGACGCAACTTCTTAATATGATTAACAGCTTCATCTATAGCATAAATAAAGATATAATAACATAATTCTTATGTAACATGCAATCTGAAGCATTTAAAGGGACAATCAAGACATATAGTGTCTATTATCTTATAAAAAAGAAGTGTCTACCATTAATGATCATCAGTAAGAAGGTACACTTTCATATCATAGAATGAAAATGTAGCTTACCCCTTTCAACAGTGAATGTGCATCGCTAGACAAAAATGCTGGCAGCTTAATCTTGTCCTTGATAATCTTCTGTTGAACTTTCTGTCGGTTCCCACCAACAAATGGAGGCTGAATAAAGTCACACGAGGAAAAGATTAGATTAATGAAATACAACTTATACAAAATTAAGCATAAAAAGGATGTCATATTAAGCGAGTAATATAGATTCTTAATTAAGTTGTAGAAGAACATTTAATTAAAACCAGACAAATGCATTAGTGTACAATAAAATAGACAACGGAGGTATAAAATATTTGCAAGGACGAGGTACAAAAAGAGTAAAAAGTGACATGATGATCTGGTATCCAGCAGATTTTACAATTATATCTGGTCAACTCTAAACTTGAGATGATGAGTCTATAATATTAGACCAATAATTTCCATATCTTTTAACATGCTGATTACTTAATCCTTATATTTTAAGCCTATGTTGCTCGGACTCTCCGTAAATGTTGCCTGGTGCGTGTTGGATCCTTCTAAATGTTGGATCCTCCACAAATAGTGTATTTTTGGAGGATCTGACACGGGTGCGGCATTATTTTGGAGAGTCCGCGCAACATAGTTTTAAACTACTATTGCAATATTAAACAAAATAACAAACCTTTCCCGTCAGCATCTCATACAATAGAACTCCCACGCTCCACCAGTCTGCAGCCTTGTCATGACCTTTACCAAGAACAATTTCAGGTGCCATATATTCAATTGTTCCACACAAAGAGTTGGATCTCGTGTTCTCATCGAATTGCTTAGCAAGGCCAAAATCAGTCAGTAACACCTGCCCCAAAAGTATAACATAAGGTCAATGGAGGACCACCGAGAAGTTTTTCAAAATCCTTTTGAAACAAAGACCACAAAGTTTCTTTCATTTATCCACTACTAGAACTAAAACCTAGTTGATGGTCTTTCAGTGGAAACTAAAGAAAGTAATCAGAAACCATCAAAAAACAGGGTGCAGTGTTAAATAAGGGAGATGAAAAGAAGGGATATCTTACATGACCATCAGCATCCAAAAGGATATTTTCTGGTTTAAGATCCCGGTGCATTATGCCATTAGAATGGAGGTGAGAAACAGCTGAAACAATCTCAGCAGTGTAGATGCGAGCCAAATCCTCCCTGAAAAGAAGCAAGTTAGCTAGTTGCCTGAACCAGAGAATTACTAGATTATTCTGAAGGGGTATTATACCTGAATAGCCCTTGCCTATGGAGTTGAAAGAAAAGGTGTCCCCCGTTAACAAAGTCAAGAACAAGGTATAGTCTGTGTTTGGTCTGCGTTAAGAGAAAATGCAAAAAGATAAATCAACAATACTTAGAAGTGTTATATAGTGTAACCTAATAAGATATATATTAAGGAAACAAAGGATGGAGTTCACAGTCAAGAGCCAACTTTGAGGTTTTAACTTCCTCATCATAGCGGGCTAGAGTTGCATAAAATGTATGCAACTCCAAACAGCTTCTATTACAAAGATCAATATACATAAATTTGTAGCAACACAATCACCTGGAAAGAGTATCTGAGCCGCACAACAAATGGATGATCTATTTTTGTCAATACATCCCTCTCTGTTTTCATGTACTCAGCATGATCCTTCTCTAAAATCTTATCCTTCCGCATAACCTTCATTGCAAGAATTTCAGAAGTCCCAATCTTCCTCACCTGATATACTTTTGCAAATGCACCTTGCCCAACAACTTTTAAGACTTCAAAATCATCAAGTCCCACAGACCTTGGGATACTAACATCAGCATGAACTTCAGATTTACCAGTAACAGCGGTCTCAAGAGTAGCTTCCTCAAGATGATCTTTGGTCTCTCCACTATCTCCCTCCACAAGCTCCAGCAAGTGCTCATTCTCACAGAGTGTGAGTTTGCTAAGCTTCAAAGATTGACTGACATAGTTTGTTGGACCGACAAAGGAATGGGAGCGGCTATAAATTACAGCTGGTTCTTCATATATGAATCCATTTGTTTCTGACACTGCAACATTCTCAGCGCTCAAAACTTGAGCTGGAGCTGGACCAAATATGTCGGAGAAATCCAAATCAACATCATCCAGTGATATGACATTGGGGTGTTGCAATGGAAGCAGCACGTGGTTGTGGATAGGCTTCCCAGTTGGTTGCGAAATTTGAGCGGAAACCATTTTTACCAAAAGTTACACAAGGAGGGAGGGAGTATAGAAGATCAGCCCCGACTTCTGCACGGCTACAAGAGAACTACTCTTGAAGGTCCGAAAATGAAAATGGATGAAGGACACCTCACAATAGCCTTGAAAAGAAGGAAGCTCTCAAATGCAACAAGTGCTCCAAACAATCTGGGGAAAAGGTAGACTAGAATCCAGAAAAGGGAGCTGATCTCGTTTCCCGCTTTACAGGAAAGAGTGGCTGCAGCAGTGCTTCTCGAATTCATGAAGAACATGCAAACTACAAGGTGTTTATTGCGCCTAAGACCCCTGGAAGATCAAAGAAAATTGTCAGCATCTCTACAGTAGTAAGGAAGGGAACCTAACTTTTAAAAAACTTCACTGAAGGTTAAAACAAAGAAGAACAAGATAGGAAGGGAATCAAAGGAAAGTAGAGTCAATCAGTAGTAGGCATAGAACTTTCTTTCACTTGTTCAGAGTAGGCAGGAGAAGAGACAAAGCTTCAATCTTCATAAGTAAAAGGGGGAAAAGATAAGAACTAAAGAAGCCCTTGTATCTGGATAAAATAATAGAGCTAGCAATGATTCAGACTCAGTTAAATGCAATTCCACTTTCTTTAAAAGCAGAACATCTAAAATCTGTATCAAGTGCGAAAGAATACATTAAAATCTCTTACAATCTTATGTACACAACAAATCCTTCAACTGGGAGATGATATTCCAACACCCAGGGACGGAATTCTAATGATCACACTTCGCCAGAAAATTAGATTGTGGATACAAGTTCAAAGCTATTCATATATATTAAATCTTGATTATCCTTGAATACCCTTTGCAAAATTCCCGATTTTTCCACTGAACCCATAATCAAAACTATCTTAACAGTTAATATGACCTACCTATGCTGATAGCTCAATATGAACAACCAAAAAATTTAAATACGGTATCAATTGATTAACTAATCTGATCACGGTACACACTTTACCACGCAATACAAACCCTTAAACTGACAAAAAAAATCTCACCCTGGCGCTCCTGATTCCCAATCTGAATCACGAATTCTAAATAGAAATCACGTTGCAAAATGCATCAGAGTTCAAATTTTAGCTTAAGATAACAAAAGAAAAAACATAAATATCGTAATAGATGATCAATTCCACCAAAATTTCCAATTTCAACATATAAATCAGTAGTTCACTACAAACACAAGAAATTAATGGCCCGAATACAGCAAAAAACAAAAATAAATTAAAATTAGAAAGAAAAAAAAACAGTCAACTCCACGAAGCCCTAACGGTATTAACTTTAACATGCAATGAAGAAAGGAAATAAGAACTAATCATATCATATATGATTCAGAAAAGGAAGGAAATTTACCAGGATGAAATTGCGGAAGGAATGGAAAGAGAAAGAATATGATGAAGATTATATAATATGATATGCGTCGCGTGGCCGCTTATAACCAACTTTGAACTGTATTTTAACCTGTGTTTAAAATGCGGTTGTGGATTACGTGGCAAGTTTTGAGTGGTTTCTTCGAATTTGAATCCGACTCAAGACAGGCTCCCTTTTCTTCTTTTGGAAAAACGTTAGGGACATGCCAGCTCAACAATGGATTACTTCTTCACGGAATCAATCTTAAAGAGTTATGGTATTTACTTAAATACCCTCGCGCTAAGTGGAGATTATTCGTTATATTCGTAGTTGGATTTGTGGCATATTCCCACTTCCCCGAAAGCATATAACCCTTTTCTTTTCTTATGTGCCTACCAAAAGATGGAATAACTTGCTTTGATTGTGTGTATGTGTTTTTTTTTAATGCTTGGATAAGATTTTGGATTTGGCCATGGAACTCATTGTTTTTAGTTTTTTTTTTTTTAAAAAAAAAGAATTTTCTTTTGTCATTTATCTTTTCAGATTTTATTTTTCCCTTTTTTCAGATTTATTACTGTTTTATATATAATTTTTTTTTCTACTAGCAATTGTGTTCGTTCAATAAAACAGTTTGAGTAGTTTTTTTTTTTTTTTTTTTTTTTTTTTTTTTTTTTTTTTTTTTTTGGTTTTCTGGAAACAACTTTAAGTAAATTATTGCTCCCCAGGCTACTGCTATTAACTCCTTTGTAACCTTTTTGCCACTGCTTCCTCCTGATTTTTTCCAGTACCAATTTCACCTCTCCAGCCTGAAGCTGGATGCCCAATCAGTTGCTCAATGCACATCTTAGTTTACTGGCCCAATACCCCTCCATTTGTATTTAATAACCTTAAATTTGGATGAAAATTAGGTTCTTGTTTATCCTTCTATCACAAGATCTGGTTATTGAATAGTGATCTTCAAATTCCTATTAGTTTCTCTTCTATGATTTTATGTGCGAAATATTTGTATTTACATAGATTAAACAAAAGGTAGAACGTCCATATACAGTGACTCTATCACTTATTTTTGTTTGACCAAAAATATAGATCTTGGTTTAATCAATTTAGATTTATGCAAATAAGAGTTAATCTTAGTTAACAATAATATCCTAAAGACAAAATTATCAGTGTTGTGGTAAATGACTCGTATACTTATCCGGCTTCTGCGCCCTTTACGCATACCCGTTCTTAATTGGATACTTGTTCCCTTTGCCGCCGTTGATAGAAGATTTATGTCGCTACTACAACGTATGACCGGCGCAACTCGCCATCTTTAAGGTGGTCATGATGTTGACAAAATTCGCGGAATTGGCCGGCGTCGACACTACAGTACGCCACCTTATCCATCTATTCGCCCCTAATTTCTATCGAGGAACTTTGTTGAATCTTCGCCACGGGGGGACGGGGGAAATGTTTGGTGGTGAGGATGGACGACAAGGTTACTCGGTGTTTCTAGCTCGATTATTTCTTTGTCAGGACCGAAGACGTAGTGTCCGCTGCCGCAGACTTCCCCGAGGCTTGGAACCCTACTCGTGAGTGCTCGTATCAGTTTAAATACCTTTTTGTCTCTAATATTTTCCTTATTGAGGGTAGGTTAATCGGCTTTCTCCTTTATGTAGCTACTGCTCGACCTCTCCAGATGGTAGCCC
Organism: Nicotiana knightiana; assembly: GCA_005239525.1. Taxonomy (NCBI): domain Eukaryota; kingdom Viridiplantae; phylum Streptophyta; class Magnoliopsida; order Solanales; family Solanaceae; genus Nicotiana; species Nicotiana knightiana. The sequence goes on along the minus strand of ML423038.1, from coordinate 47,142 downwards.
ACATTGTTGATTGGGTTAGACAGATTCTCCCTCATACGGCGGGGATACGCGATTGGTTGAGATTTTCCTAGAGATTTAGGTTTTCTCTTCCCTCGGCAGGTAACTTGTTCCCTACCGTCGACGCCTTGATTTCTTCACCCATACCTTTGCTGAGTTTTCCCTTTCCTATTTTTCTTTAGCTTCATCCAGGGGGTCTACGAGGAGGTCGAGGGATCCCACGCCCTCGTTTCGGAAGAGGAAGGCCATGACACCTTCAGTCTCCGCCCCTGCTTCGACTACGACCGGTCATGTTTCTGTTCTAACCCCACCTGTCGTCGCTTTCGCCTTTGCTTTCGCTTTGGTCGTTGAGACTTTAGCTCCTCCTATGTACTCTCCCATTGATGAAGACAGTGATCTCTCACCCAGTGATGGAGATCTCCAACCTCGAAATAGGAGGTTTGTGGATGCTGGTGACGGAGTCGCCCTGGCCGTCGGTGCAGCGGAAGGGGTCTTTTCGCTGCGTGTGACAACGACAATTTTTGTAGGAGATGACGTTGAACCAAGTCTCGAGGCTTCGAGGCTGGTGAGAGCCGATGTAGATGTATCTCTTCATTCCGCAGGGATGGAAACTGAAGGAGCGAATGCTGACATTCTTTATTTCGTAGGAGCTGATGCAGATTTACCTATCAGACGGTCGTTGATACCTCTTTGCCTGCCGACGAAAGGGGCAAAAGCTTTGCTAAAGAGGGCGATGAGCCAGGTTCGATGTCGATGGAGACGAGCTGATAAGTATCGAATATGGGCTTACTCATCTTGAGGTAAGGTTAGAGGGGTCTATGAGGACTATCACGATCCCTGTGGATCGTTACCTGTTGGTGAACACTGAGGATGTAGTCCCTTGCCTTGGTCCTCTCTGTTCCGTAGTTGAGGGTAAGATCATTAAGGAAATAAATGATGGTGTCTTGTCGAGGAGCATTGTTGGCCTTAGGGGTGAGTATTTGTGATACGAACTTTTTCCTAATTTTTAGGGGATTTGTTGTTCTCACCTTTTTCTTCTCTTTTTTAGTTTGCAAACATTGGTTTTGGAGATTGAGAGCGCCCGGAGGGAGAAGAGGCGTAAAGATATCTTTGTGAAACTGAAAGATAAATACCTTGAGTATCGCGGCAAGTATCGGGATCTCTACTGTCGGTTTCGTGAGGGCAGCGACATGCAGGCCCTGAGGGACGAGTTGAAGAAGAGGGACGATGAGCTGGTGTAGGCCATCGAGAAGTGTAGAGTCCTTGAGGGGACGTTGAGAAGTAGGGAAGAGGAGCTTGAGGTTATCAGGGGCGTAGAGGCCCAATGCAATGATCTTCAGGTGGTTGAATTGCGTGGGCAACTCGAGGAGTGCCGGTTTCAAATGGACGCCCTCAACGATGAGGTTGCCGAGAAGTAGGAAGAGCTCTAGAAGGCGGAATCCTCTCGTTTGCATGCTCGTAGGAAGGCAGAGATGTTCGAGTTGGCGAATAAGAGTCTTCGAATCGAGGGAGAAAATGATCAAGCGACAATAAGAGCTAAGGAAGACTGGATCGAGGAGAGGAGATGATAGTTGGAAAAAGAAAACTCCACCCTCTATGATCGAGTGACTGCTATAGAGGCCGAGAAGGCTCAATTTCTTGCACGACCGTCCTCATCCAACACTTTGGGAGTTATACAAAAAATGAATTCATGCCGAGGCCCGATTAGATGTGTTTTGCGACTGTATGCAGCGGGCTCCGTTCCTGAGGATGCCCTTGAGGATGCTCGGGCTAAGGCTCGTGAAGCTCGAGTCACTTGGGGATATGATCCCTCTATGCCTCTGGCTGACGAGGAGGATGGGTAAGAGGGTATGGACCGGCTCGAGGAGGACGCCTGATATGACGCCGCTTATCCTCAGGGTGAAGGTGGAAATGGTGTCAGGGGCCAAGGTGATAAGGTTGCAGAGGACCATAATGGAGAGGGTCAGTAGTTCTTCCCTTAGACTTCTTGTGTATTTTGTCTTCCTCTTTTAGAGCCTTTGTAATGAACTCCACAGATTTTTGTATATGGAAGTTTGGGTTGTTTTCTGCGCCTTCTTCCATATCTGTTACTTGTTTCCGCACTCGTGTACTTTGCTTTTGTTGTTTGCTTGTTTATGATCTCTACTCTTTCAACCGTCGTTGGATTCGAGTTGGTTGTAGCCTTGTTGACGGCTATTCATGGGTCGTATCTGCCCTTTGTTTATATAGGTCGGGTGCGCCTCTTTATTTAGGTTAGGTTGATAGGTTTTGTTTGAACTTGGTTGATTTTGGTCTTTTTCCAAGTCGTGGCCGAGGTCCGAAAGGTGTTGTTCGAGTTTGGTCGATATTTACCTTTTATTAAATCACGGCCGAGGGCCGACAAGTGTTGTTCACACTCGGCCAAACTTAATATTTTATTAAATCGCGGCCGAGGGACAATAGGTGTTGTTCGAGCATGGTCTAACTTAACCTTTTGTTAAATCGCGATCGAGGGCCAACAGGTGTTGTTCGAGCGTGGTCGATCTTAATCTTTTATTAAATCGTAGCCAAGGGCCGATAGGTGTGGTTCGAGCGGGGGTCAAACACGCCCTTTTGTTAGTTGCAACTCAGGGTCGGTAGGTATAGTTCGAGCAGGGTCGAACAAAACCTTTTGGTGATCGTGGCCGAGAGCTGATAGGCATTTTTCGAGTGGCGTCGAACATAACATTTTGTTAGTCACGACTGAGGGTCGATAGATGTTGTTTGAGCGGTGTCGAACATAACCTTTTGTTAATCGTGGCTGAGGGCCGATAGGCGCTTTTTAATAACATAAGTTTCTTATTACTTTGATGTTGGTTCTCCGATTACTTGTTGAAGAGAGTTACAAATATTTGGACATTGGTTGGCGTTCCAGTCCTAGTCTATCTAGTCCCTTCATTGCTTGACTTGGAGAGTATTAAGGAGTCGGGAAATGAAAGAGAAAAATAATCCCTCCCTCGCATACTTCGACTCGAAGTGTTCCCATTGTCGCCTCATTAAAAACCTCTTTGAGGAAGTCCCTCAGTCCCTCTCCCAAGGACTGTTTGATGATGAATATGTCGTTTACTCTTGCTTCGGCTTTCCTGGCTCCAGCGTGCGTTGTTACAAACTTATCGGTCATTTTGTCGAAGGTTTTTATAGAGATGGCTGGTAGCTGTGAGTACCATGTCAATGCCCCCCTGTAAGAGTTTCGCCAAATTCTTTCAGCAAAATAAAAGACACTTGTTCCTTGGTGAGGTCGTTGCCCTTCACGGCGGTGACATAATTGATCACATGGTCTTCGAGATCAGTCTCTCTGTTGTATATTTTGAGATACAACGGCATTTTGAAGGTCTTTGGTATGGCATGCGCGGCTGCTCCTTCGTTGTACGACTGCTCTACGAACTTGTCAGCGTCCCTCTTCGGCAATATCTTAGGGGCGCCTGGTATCTTATCGGAACGTTCTTGGTGTTCTGTCATTAGATCTTTGAGTGCTTTATTTTTATTCTCCATTATTTCCATCCTTTTTAGAACAACGGCGAGGGCGCTTTCACCTGCACTATTTGTAACATTGTGAGTTATACCTGGTACTGGGGTCTGATCGGTCACTCTGTTTGTCTCCTCGTTATGTTGTGCAAGCTCTTACGAGATCTGTAGTCGTACATGGAGTGGGCTTGTTGAGCACGCTTACTAGCGTATCGCTCAGCCATGCTTCGAGGAGCTTTTTCATGACTGGTGCGTCCCTTCTTCTGTGGACGTGGAGGCCCCTTTTCCATTGGGTTTTGTTATGCTACAAGGGGGAGGAGGCGGGCGTCACGTCCTCACCTAGTATTTCACAATTCTCGTTGATAGCATTCATGAGATTGTTAGGGAGATCACCTGTTACTTTTGTCCTCTCTTCTTGGTTACCTGCCATGTGGGTTTTTGTACGTGCAAAGAAAGAGACAGATCTTGGTTTGTGAGGTTAGTGACTCACGTTAGCTGCAGATCTAAAGGAAACTAAAAGTTAACTAAGAAATCCCCACAGACGGCGCCAAACTGTTTGACCAAAAATATAGATCTTGGTTCAACCAATTAGATTTATGCAATAAGAGTTAATCTTAGTTAACAATAATATCCTAAAGATAAAAGTATGAGCGTTGTGGTAAATAACTCGTATACTTATCCAGATAGCAGTGAATGTAAGCAATAATAACAATATTCAATGATCCAAAAAGATGGAATGTAGCATTAAATAGTGATAAGCAACAACAAATCGCATTTATATAAATAAGACGTGTGAGCCACCCGAAAAAGGATGAAATCAGTAGATGTTCTCTATGACAATGATAAATGATTGATAAACCTTTGAATGCTCATGTTGTTCTCGGATCCAGTGGAAATGCTGGACAAGAATTTTAGTAAAAAGGTTATTTTTGTATGCTTGTAATAGGACAAAATTCTCTTTATAAAGTCAAAGTGTATTTCACAAATGAATATCTCATGTCCCCCATCATTGTATGTCTTTCTATATATAGGTAACGTGTTCCTAGAAATTCTAATAGTACATGTACAGAGAATATCTATTAGAATATTCTCTTTTATGTCTTATCTTAGAACTAACTGTTATAACTCTATATGAGATGCTCGACCACGACCTTATATTACGGTGACTCTTCGACCGCATCCTTCATTGCTTCAAGGCTACTTCACCCCAAGGCCGATATTTGTGGGGACATCACTTATAGCATGTGGCAATCGATAAAGGCTATAATAGTACTGATGCCCATGTCAAAGACATTTTTTTGGCCCATACAATTTTGTTGCTACAATTCTCTTTATAAGTTGTCTTTGTATCCATATTTCCATATTCATTGAACCACTCCATTTGTATTTAATAACCTTAAAATTTGAATGAAAATTAGGTTCTCGTTTATCCTTCTATCACAAGATCCAATTATTGAATAGTGATCTTCAAATTTTAATAATGACAAAAGGTAGAACGTCCAATTAATAATTGGTAATTAATGTAAAAAGAAAATGGCCCATGCAGGTCTCGAACCTGCGACCTTCGCGTTATTAGCACGACGCTCTAACCAGCTGAGCTAATAGGCCTGGTTGGGAGGTAATTTCCATGTAATTTATTTGTATTTTTAGCTCTTGAATTCAACACTAACTCCCCAATGAATTTCCCTAAGTGAAGAACAAGAGTTGAGATGAGAGTATCTTAAAAAGAAGCAGCAACCTTGACAAGCAGACCAAAGAGCGCAAAAGGAACAGAGAAGAATGGGCTATGATCACTTTCCAAGGTATACACATGTTGCGGTTGCCATTTTCTAATCATTTCATCTTGCTGCTCCGCCTTCATCACTCCATCATACGTCGTTCTTATGTAAATTCGAGGCACCTTCTCCACTGCTCCCTCGCCCTCTTCTTTGAATCGCGCGCTTTGTAACGCTTGAATTGGTCCCGGACGCAATAGCATTGCCGCTAATGTTGAATCCTAATTAAAACCAAATGAAACTAATGTAAAAAAATAAAATAAAATAAAATGGACATATTATTGGTTTCATTTACAATGCTGGTGAAGTGAAGCAATATTTACCTCAAGTGGGCTGTTGTTGTAAATAATTTTGCGTTGTAAACTTTTCTTAATAACTATACTGGTTGGAGGTTGATCAGATCCTGAACCGAACCCCATATCATATACATCAGCAAATTCTCCGAAATCTGATAAATCGGGGACTCCCTGTTACAATAAGATTAATATATATATCGTCAAGTACTATTTTTTTGAAGTTTAATAAAGTTTTTTAAAAGCTGGCGAAATAAATTATAATTGAAGCTGAATAAAAGACATGGATTGACAAAAATGCAAAACCGCTACAATTTAGGATAGATTAGGTGTTGCTTAAATAAAGAGAGATTCCTTTCACCCAATCTAAGACTATAATAATTGGGCTAATTGCTTGCAGAAAAATATGGTTGCATAAGAAATTAAGGATTATTAAATTATGAATAATCAATAATGCCCCTTGGAGGAAGGAGAGGGTCAAGCGGACGAGGCCACAAATATGTACAGTATTTTTGCAGGGCCTTTTGTTGTAATGTCTACTCTTAATATAAATAAATAAATAAATTCTACTTTTAAATTTTTTAAAAAGTCATAATATGAAAAATGCCGACTCAACAAAATTATTGGTTTTACCTTTTCAAAGTGATACTATCTCTGGTCATTTCATTTGTCTCTAATTTATTTTGCATATAACCTAAAGAAACATATAATAGCCTTTATCGTAAGAATATGTAAACTATATCTTTATTTCTTTAAACGTCTTATTTAATTAGCATTCATTAATTAGAACAATATGGTAGACTTGGAAAAGAAGTAAAAACTAAAAACTGATCGACTTGTTGTTTTTTCCTAATTAAAACAGTCAAATATCGATTAACAAATTTTAATTTTTCAAAACGACTAATTAATACTAGAGATAGAAGGTGTATTATATTTAAAATAGAGTTATTAACGGATATCGATTATCAGTAGCATTTCTTTGTCCTTCTTCAAGATGACGCAGCTTGTTACGTTTTGTTTCCCACAGACAAATCAAAGCTTATCTCACTGCAACACGGCGGATCTAGGGCATTAGTTACGGGTTCTCGTGAATTCAGTAATTTTTATTTAGATTTTTATAAAAATTCATAAACTTAAAATCTTGGATTTCTCAGAACTGCAACTCCCTATCCTCCTTACTCTCTGCCTTTCTCATGTCCATCTTCTTTGTTTTTACTCTTTGAAGACAAAAAAGACATGTCCTATTCTCCTTTAGGCTTTACCTAAGAAAATCCAATAAAACCCTGTCCACATCCCTGCCTATACAACCCTAATATGTAATAAGTATCGACAAGGGGTTGTGGTAGCGTGATAAGTACTCATTTATTTTTAATTAGAGATTTTGGGTTCGAGTCCCGGGTATGGAGTCGCTTTGTTAGGGAGCGCTTTACCCTCTAATGTGGAATTTTCCGACGCGAATCCGGATGTAGTCGGGTATCAGACACCGGTGAAAAACCAAAAAAAAAATACGATCTTAATTATAATATCAAACACATACATTTTAATTTCCATTTATGATGATCATATATATATGATGGTTTAATTTAGTAAGGAAAGAGAGTGCTTACATCTTTAACATCTTGTGTAGTCACAAAACCAGTTCTCAACATGGTTGCTGCTATATACACTGCCACTTTTACTTTCTTTGGGAATTTATGAGTTGCATCTGTAACACTCAGTCCTCCAGCGCTATGTCCTACCAATATTACCTATACACAACAAATAAATAACATTATGCTTAATTAGGTCTTAATTTGACCACTAAACTATCACAAATATGCATGTAATTTTACAAGAAAAATACTTAAACAAAAAAGAAAACTATATCTATGTAATGAGTGAGGAAATATTTTTTAGCACAAAGTATATGGAGATCGTAGAGTAGTCCAAAATTCTGAATCTGTCATTGTGAAAGGATAGGAGAGTAGAGAAAGGACCTGTTCACTATGAGGCAAAGATGACAAAAAATCGATGAGAGGCTTGTTGTATTCATCAAAAGAAACAATGGTGTTCGGGTCAGCTTGATCGATTCCAGCACCTTTAAGGTCAAGACACGTGACTTTGTAGCCGGAATTCTCCATAAGAGACCTAATTTTGTACCAGCACCACCCTCCTCCCCCTATTCCATGTACTAGGACGAAATGGGCTCGTTGTGGCACCTTCATCTTCTCTATTTCCAACTTTATGTCTACAGATTTTTCTCCCATATTCTTGAAAATGGCTAAGCACTAAATCGTTCTGTCTTTTCAGCTTTCCTTTGTAATTCTTTCAGAGGCAGGAAGGTTCTAATTTATAGTTGGAATAGTTGTTTTGCTGTTTGTCAATATATATATATAGTTGAGATAGTCTCCAAATGTCATGATAAGTATCACATATTAATACCATTCTAACATTATTTCCTGTCCTAGTGGATATATTGATTTTTAATACTCTTTTCGGTTCCAAAATAAATGATGGAGCTTGACGTTGAATGTTCAATTTTATACTTAATTATTTTATCATTCTTGTTTTTATAATGAAATTCTGCATACTTAGAAGCTAGATTAAGACATTTAGTATTAAATTATAAAACCCGTATACAAAAAGTCAAAATAAAAAATAGTGGCTGCCTTACAAATAATGGGATGGATTCAATGTTGGATAAACTTTATTGGATTTAGCACTTCTTATTGTTACATTTGACTTTTTAAAGTGATATTAAAATAAAAATGAAGGTATATATATATATATAGTTCTAAAATTGACTTTGCGCTCAAAATGAACATACGTATTCACTTTATCAGGATGAGAACGGAATACCTCTAATAATATGAAATCTTTTGCAGTCTTTGTTTTAATGAGAGAGATAGAAAATCTCGACTATCATAAGACAATTTTCTTTTAAATATTTAACTTTTATATATATATATATATATATCAAGTAAAATGAAGTTGCAACAATAAGTAGTTGTTCACAGCAAAAGTACTTAAAACTAAAAATTTGGTAGTGTAATATGCTATAGTATATTTATAACATAAAAGTAAGTAGGTCGGCTTGCAAAGACGGATCCATAATTTGGACACAGTAAATAAATTTTAAAAACAAATACATTATGATTTATGTCGAACCTGTATTGTTAACGATATATTCACCCTGTCAGCTTGTTGACATTGATTTGTTCATGTTGGTTAACATAATTTAAGGAGTTTACTTATATTTTTAAAGGCAAACGTGCAAATGATACAATACGTGCCAATCATTTAGAGCTAATTATTACTCCCTTCGGTTTATAATAAGTGATCAATTTATTTTTAACATGTCCATTAAGAAAATATTAAATTTTATATAAAAGTATCTACTATGACTAAACTACTCTTAATTAAACATTTAATGTGAGGAGTAAGAAAACTTTTTAGGTATATATACATAGAGGTTATTTTATAAAAATAAATTGAATTCTTTCTTGATTATATAACTGGACATTTAAAAGACTTGTGTACTGTACGAATCTAGGAATTAGCAAATACTTACATCTTTTCTTCAAAAAAGAAAAGAAACATAACTACTTTAAAAAGTCAGTAGGGGAGCGGAGTAGCTGTCTACCTTTGGAAGGTGAGCCTTCAATCATATGGCCATCTTTCGGACGTATTAAGAAAAAAAAAATATTTGTCTAATTTATGTTACGAAAACCTAGGTTAGGAGGACCAATACTTAATGTCATATTCATACAACTTGCACGATTTCTTAATGTAATCATCTAGTTCCATGAATTTTAAAATGACATATATAAACTCAAAAATTTAGAGTTTATGATTGTTTATAACGATCTCTAGTTAATATGTAATAATAATGAGGATATGGATAGAGTAATGATTATATATACAATTTTTGGGTAAAAGTTAATGAGTTATGTGAACTCATCATACATTTATGCTCTAATTATGAGTTAATATTATCTTTGCCGGAGGGACAACTAAACTCTCACAAATTTCAAGTAGGCAATTGTGCATCCCATCGCGATGGCAACTTGCACCAACTTGATGCATCTGCTAGTTAATACCACAATTTTCTTAACTTAGCACAAAATTAAAGCTAGTTACTACGAAAATTACGTCTGAATTTGCACACTGAACATTTGCAGCATTCCCCAAGAAAGGTAGGGTGAAATGGTTGAGATCTATCATTTACCTTTAACAAAAGGTCTCATGGCCGTACATTGGAAATTAAGAAACTTTCAATATGAGAAGTATCAGTCGGTTTGGCCAAGTTTCTCCAAGTTGAGAAGCACTTGTTTTTTTCGAAAAAAGTACTTTTGAGTAGAAGCACAAGCAGTTTTGGAGAAGCAGATAGTTTCTTCCCAGAAGCACTTTTTTGAGAAAAATACACTTAGAAGCACTTTTTAAAAGCTTGGACAAACACAAATTGCTGTTTAGAAGTGCTTTACAAATTAATTAGCCAAACACAAACTGCTTTTCAGCAAAAGTACTTTTGAAAAAAAACGCTTTTGAAAAAAAACACTTTACAAAATAAGCTGATTTTTCTAGCTTAGCTAAACGGGCTATAACTCAGATAAACTTGGACATGATCTTCCCATACTGAAATGATTGAACTAAAACGAGAGAGAGAGAGAGAGAGAGAGAGAGAGAGAGAGAGAGAGAGAGAGAGAGAGAGAGAGAATGTTCAATGACAATAATAATGTCATCTCTCATTCAAATCAATCACAAAACTTCAAAACAATCTACAATTATATTCATGTCCAAACACAATTCTAATTTTTAAAAATCATTCTCACTTGAAAAAAATTTCACTTTTGTTTTGAAATTTTACATTTCTTATGTCCAAACGCCCACTTAATTACAATTGTTTTCTTCTTAAGTTAGATTTTAGGGTTTGTTTGGAAAGTCATCAGGTGATTGGAATGGTGTAATTACTAGGGTAGTAATTAGACAGCCTAGTAATTATACAGTATTGTAAATACTACGACCTGTTTGTTTGTCATAATGTAATTACAATGTAACTACAATTTTATTGTTTGGTTGCACATATGTAATTACACCGTTAGATTGAATTTGAAATATAATGTTACTTATCAAAAATTAAAAGTTATGATTTAATAAGTGTATGGGCCAAAATCCGACTAAAGGAAATTCGGCATAAAGAGGTGGCCAAGTGTGAAAATTGTCGTTCATCATGGGCGACTAGGTCGAGGTCGACCAGGTGTCGACAATACTGAGCCGTCGAGTAAGCCGTTAAGGCCGATGTCGAGCAGTAGGAGAAGAAGTAACGGCTAGTATAGCTTTGGAACTTTCTAAGGGAATATTTTATTGAATGTTATTCTGCTGCAACTTTTGTAGGATTTTTGGGAATATCCCATATAAATAGTAGAAGAGAGAAGGCAAAGGGCATGTAAGATTGATTCTGATAAGAACTCTTGTGAAGTTGACTCTAGGGAGACAATACAAAATATCACATTTCCACAAAGATTCGATTGGCTGTTTATTTCACCTTTTCTCGTCTCAGATCCGAGATAACCTCATATATTCCAATATCTATTTGCCTTACATCATTGTCAGAGAGAGAATTATTCATCTCATTCAATATTTCGGTGAATCATTCTCTCTATTTACATTTATTGCCATTTGATATATGTATTGTTCATCATTGTCCCTCCAATCATTCTTGACAACATCATTTAACACCATTTGTATTAAATTGGTTCAAACGCTATTCTATATTATTTATAAAAACACATGTTAGATCTAAAACTTATTATATTTAACTAGGATTTGTCTATCACCTTTTTATTTAATTAGTCTAACAAAAGGTTTAATATTTTTTGGTCAAATAATTTGGTGTCGTCTGTGGGGAATTTTCTAGTCAAAGTCATAGTTTTTTCAGATCTAAAAAAGATAATAGAAAAACACAAAAATTTATTTTTCCTACTTGCGCAGTTAACATGGCAGGTAATAGAGAGGAAATATCGAAGGATGTGGCAGACCTTACTACAAACCTCCTAAACACCATCAATGAGGTTAATGGAGCAGACGAAGAGAACGTGACACCAAACACTTTCCCTAGACGAAGTGGTTCACCCCTTCCTCATGGCAGCGTTAGCACCTCCCATAGAAAAGGAGCCTCCACGTCCACAACAGACGAAGCACCACCAGTAGTGAAAAAGCTACTAGAACTATGGCTAACGAGTACGCTGACCAGCATACTCGACAAACCTACCCAAAGGGCGAGCAGGGAGGATGCACGAGTCGACATCACAACAACTACCAATGATGAGCACGTTCCTCCTCCTTTAACAGGTATTACTCACACCATTAATGATGCAGGTAATGACACTCTTACAACTATTATAAGGAAAATCGAGGAGATGGAGAACAAGAACAAAGCGCTCCGCGACCAAATGAAGGAGCACCAATAAAGGGTAGACAAGATACTAGGTGCCCAAACGCTTTTACCAAAAGGGGATACCGGCCAGTTCGTGGAACAACCATACAGCGACGAGGTCGCACCACATGCTATACCTAAAACATTCAAGATGTCGCCGTAATTGAAAATATATGACGACACAACGGACCCTGAGGATCACGTCACCCACTATGTTACTGCAGTAAAGGGAAACGACCTCGCCAAAGAGCAAGTATCATCCATATTGCTGAAAAAGTTTGGTGAAACCCTAATCGGGGGAGCGCTGACGTGGTACTCACAACTTCCAATACGGTCCAAAGAAACATTTGAGGAGATGACCGACAAGTTCTTCACCGCACATGCCGGGGCCAAGAAAGCAAAGGCGAGAGTAAATGATATATTTGTCATTAAACAATCACATGTCAAAGGACTCAGGGACTTCCTCGCCCAGTTCAACCGTGTTAGAATGACTCTCCCAAATATATTGGAAGGAATGGCGGTAGTAACGTTCCAAAATGGGCTGAACAGGAGCGGTTCGAGGTCGACCAAAAAATTATTAAGCCGGATCATGAAATACGCCATACCACTTGGGACGAAATACACAATACCTATTGTGTCGAGGAGAGAGCAGATGAGGACGACCTCAACGGACCAATCCAACGGTTGACATCGGTCCAAATGGAGTCAGGAAGAGATCGCAAAATCATAACAGAAGGGACCATGAAGGTCAGTGTCTCTATCGTGAAATACACCAGCCTTACGTGAGAAGTGTCGTCATACCACCCCCCGCCATGGCGACGGTCCATCCAGGCCACAGAGAGGGACTAACCAAAACGAGAGAGGTATGCCTCCATTATTATCTGCTCACAATTTTTTTGTTTCTCCTTCAAGATAGTCTACTCCCTAGAGAAGCTCGGCCCAAAGGTGAAATGGCCACAAAAGATGAAGTCTGACCCAAACACCAGAAAGTCAAATGCCTTCTGTGAATTCCACCAGGAACGAGGTCACAAGATCGAGGACTGCATCGCCTTGAGGAAAGAGGTAGTGAACATGATCCACCAAGGGCATTTGAGAGAACTAATGAGCGACCGAGGAAGGGAGAACTTCGCTCGAGGAGGAGAACATCAACAAAGACCGCCGAAGCCACCCTCCCCAACCCCCACCATCCAAATGATCATCAGTGGAGGTGACGAGGCATCAATCAACAACGTAAAGTTCACAACCACCCATAAGCTGAAGCGATCAATCACCCATGAATGGTATGACGACCTCGAAGAAAGTATCATCTTCTACGAGTCGGATACCCATAGTTTGAGCTTTCCTCACTATGATGACCTTGTTATTACTTTGCACATTTCAAATACTGATGCAAAACAGATTATGGTAGATGCCGGAAGCGGCGCATGAATTATCCACCCTCGAGTTCTCACACAAATGAGGCTCGAAGATAGGTTAGTGCCACGCTGCATCACACTAACAAGTTTTAACAATACAGTTGAGCGGACTTCTGGAGAAATCATACTACCCGTTCTGGCCGGTGGTGTCACCCTGGAGACTACGTTCCGCATCATAGGTCAAGATACAACGTACAACGCCATCATAGGACGGCCTTGGATACACGCCATAAGGGCCATCCCATCCATCTTATATCAGGTCTTCATGTTTCCCACCCTGTGGGGAATATTCAGCATCTGTGGCGAACAACGCACAACCCAAGAATGCTACCGCATCGCCCGAGACTGCTCATACACTTAATAGTTAAAGGGTAAAGGCGCAAAAGCATAGAAATTAACGAAGTCGAGGTCGAATGACAATAAAGTGAAATATGTCATCAAGGACCCCGAGGTCATGGAGGCTACAGGATCAACTATGGAAGACCTTGACCCCGTTCAGCTCGATAATAACGACCACAACAGAAAGGCCTATATCGTCCACAAACCACAAGAACCAGGTAAATTCCATCAATTTTTAACTAAAAATGTGGACTTATTTGCCTTCTCTCATGCAGATATGTCGGGCATCCCGAAGGAAATAGAAACACACAAATTTAACGTCGACCCACTTTACCCCTCGGTACGGCAGGTTAGAAGAAAATTCAACGCCGCAATAAATGATGTTGTCCGTGAAGAGGTGGAAAAATTACTTGAAACGGCTCTATCAGGAAGTCAAAATACCCCCAATAGATCTCCAATGTGGTCATGGTGAAAAAGAAAAATGGTAAACGGCGAATGTGCGTAGACTTCACATATCTGAACAAGGCATGCCTGAAAGACTCATTCCCACTACCTCACATTGATCAACTCATCGACGCAACAATAGGGCACGAGCTAATAAGTTTCTTGGACGCCTATTCAAGTTACAACCAGATCCTCATGGAGGAGGAAGACCAGGAAAAACTACTTTCATCACCCACCAAGGGACGTACTGCTATAGAGTTATGTCGTTTGGATTGAAAAAATGCAGGGGTGAGCTACCATAGGCTAGTAACCAAAATGTTCAAAGTGCAGCTTGGAAAAAACATGGAAGTATATATTGACGACATGTTGGTCAAGTCGAAGGAAAAGAAGACCACATCGACCATTTGAGGGAAGCCTTCGACATACTTAGGCGGTACGACATGAAATTGAATATTGAGAAATGCGCCTTCGTCATAACCTCAAGAAAGTTCCTCGGCTTTTTAGTTTCACAAAGAGGCATCGAGGTTAGCCCCGACCAAATCAAGGCTATAGAGGGAATACCAGAAGACTTGACCGGTAAGAAGCAGGTGCAGAAGTTGACCGACCGTATAGCCGCCCTATCGAGGTTCATCTCACGATCCTCTGATAGAAGCCACAAATTCTTCGGCATGCTCAAAAAGTACAAGGGGATCCAATGGAATTCCGAGTGCATCAACGCCCTGGGAGAACTAAAGGCGTATTTATCTTCGCCCTCGCTGCTTGCTAAGGCAGAACTTGAAGAGCGCCTCCTAATCTACCTGGTCGTGTCCGACGTTGCAGTAAGTGTAGTCCTAGTTCGAGAAAATAAAGGTACGCAATCTCCAATCTACTACATTAGCAAGACCTTGGTCGACGCTGAAATGAGGTACCCCCACCTCGAAAAGCTAGCCTTGGCTTTGGTCGTAGCTTCACGAAAGCTTAAAACTTGTTTCTAGTGTCACCCCATCTCGGTGGTCACGACCTTTCCTCTAAGGAGTATCCTACATAATCCCTAGCTGTCGGGTGGTTGGCTAGATGGGCCATTGAATTGAGCGAGCACGATATAACCTATCAGCCGTGAACAACAATAAAGTCACAAGTACTTGCCGACTTCGTCGCCGACTTCAATGCTAAAATAATGCCCGAGGTCGAAAGGGAAGTCACTCGTACTTCCCCCAAGACAAACGACTTATGGATTTTGTACATTGACGGTGCCTCCAACGCATCAGGATCTGGACTGGGACTTGTACTCGAGGTCTCGACAGGCGAGATAATTCGCTAGTCCATACGGTGTCCCGATATGACTAATAACGAGGTCGAGTATGAGGTCGTGATTGCAGGGTTAAAACTAGCACTCAAGTACATAGCACGATGAGTAGTACTACGATGTGACTCATAACTCGCCATCAATCAAGTCACAGGGACTTTCAAAATCAAGGAAAAAAGGCTACAAAAATATCAGGCCGAGATCTGCAAGTTTCTACCTGAGTTCGACGAATACCAGCTTGACCAAATACCTCGAACGTAAAACATCGAGGCGGATGGCATCGCCAAATTGGCGTCGGTCACTAAAAGCATAACCAGAAAGGAGAATGCAGCCACTCTCCTCCACTCGTCCATCGACCAAATTGAGGTACGCACTATTAACCTAACTTGGGACTGGTGCAACCGTATTTTCACCTATCTGCACGACGACATGCTCCCAAACGACAAAATAGAAGCCAAAAAACTTCGAATGCAAGCAGCCAGGTATAGCATCATCAACAACGACCTGTACAAAAGGACGTATGGCGGCCCTCTAACAAAATATTTGGGACCAAACCAGACACCATGTGTCCTAGAAGAGGTCCATGAAGGTCACTGCGGGGCTCACACCGGCAATCGAGCCCTAGTTAGATGTCTCATACGAGCAGGCTACTACTAGACCACAATGAAAAAAGAAGCAGTTGATTTTGTTAAAAATGCGATCCATGACAAAAGTACGCCCCCATGATCCACCAAGCGGGCGAGCACCTCCACTCAATCACCTCGCCCTGGACCTTCATCAAATGGGGAATGGATATCGTCAGCCCCTTTCCCGCAGGACGTGGTAATGTACGATTTCTTTTGGTTTTAACTGACTATTTTTCTAAATGGGTGGAAGCAGGTGCGTTCGCCCAAATACACGAACAAGAAGTGATCGCCTTTATATGGAGGAACATCGTATGCCGCTTTGGCATTCCCAAAGAAATCAGTTGTTACAACGTACCCCAATTCATAGGGAAGAAGGCCGCGAGTTCTTCAAAAAATGACACATCAAAAGAATACTCTCCACACCATATCACCTCGTAGGCAACAGATAAGCTGAATCCTCCAACAAAACAAAGAAACTCCAAAATGCCGAGGGACAATGGCCAGAGTTGCTGCCGGAAGTGCTATGGGCATGTCGCATTATGCCAAAGACAAGCACAGGGGAAGCACCGTACTCACTAGTCTATGGGACTCATGCAGTGATACCAGTCAGGTCGGAGAATCAAGTCTATGATATTCAAATAAGAGCGGGCCAAATAACGATGAAAACAGAAGGCAAGACCTCAATGAGGCCGAAGAACAAAGAGACATGGCTTACGTACGAATAATAGTCCAAAAAGAACAGGTGGAGCGGTACTATAACAAGAAAGCCAAGGTCAGACCGCCTAAAGTCGGGGACTATGTACTCAAGGCCAAAACACAAGCGAGCAAGGATCCACGGGAAGGCAAACTGGGGACCCATACAAAATTCGCGGGGGCAGTAAGGAAAGGGTCTTTCCAACTAGAAACAATGGAGGGAATATTACTACCAAATAATTGGAGCGTCGCCCACCTCAAATACTTTAACTTCTAAGAATAGACGTCCTCCAAGTCGTACTCTTTTTCCCTCACCCGAGTTTTGTCCCAATTGGGTTTTCTCGGGGAGGTTTTTAACGAGACGACAAATAGGGCATCTCAAAGTTAAGTATAAGTTCATCTCTCAACCTCTCAACTACTTCTCCAGATCGACCAATGAAGGGACTAGATAGACCGGGGCTTCTCCAATGTATGTATGAGCAGAGCAAAAACATGAAAACTTCTCCAATGAATGTATAAGCAAATTGAAATATGCAAATACATGATGTTCACATGTCTCCACCAAGTTTACACATTATGCCAATCCAGGAAATAATACTCGACCTTGCTCGAATCAACTTATATACGACCTCATTCGACTCAATTTAACAGTCGACATTCGGCCTCGCTCGAATCGACTCATACTCGAGCTCGTTCGAATCAATTTAAAATTCAACATTCGATCTTGCTCGAATCGACTTATATTCGACCTCGTTCGAATAAATTAAACAGTCGACATTCGACCTCGCTCGAATCGACTCATATTCGAACTCGTTCGAATCAATTTAAAAGTAAACATTCGACATTGCTCGAATCGACTTACATTAGACCTTGCCAGAATCAACTCATATTCGACCTTGTTCAAATTAATTTAAAAGTCGACATTCGACCTCGCTCGAATCGACTCAGATCCGACCTCGTTCTAATCAATTAAAAGTCTACATTTGACCTTGATCGAATCGACTTACATTCAACCTCGTTCGAATAAATTACAAGCCAGCATCCGACCTCGTTTGAATTAACTCATATTCGACCTCGCTCGAATTAATTAAGACACTTGCATACGACTTAGCTCGAACTAATTGAACAACGATTCGACCTCGCACGAGCTCAACTTACGGCCTAACTCGAATTGCAATCAAAGCAGTCAATTGAGGAAAAAATTCGAAGGTAAAATAATATACTTAGAAACGGACAACAAAAGTATCATTCCAAAAGGTATCTTACAAGGGCCAAACAGATGCCCGCAAAATAAAAAGGAAAAAAGAACAACAAGAGTACAAAAAAAGTACACTACTCGGCAGCATCACCCCCACCGCCATCATCACCAGCACCCTCGCCATTGGAGTATTCATCATCATACCAAGCACCTAGCTCGATCCCGTCTAAATCATTTTTATCATCATCATCCCCGGGTGCACCGGGATCGTAGCCACAAGCGTCCCGAGCTACATGTGCCTTAACATGAGCATCCTCAAATTCCGCCTCAGAAGCTTTCCTAGTCGTCATCAAGCCCCTGAATATATCTAGGTGAGCCTCAGCATGAACCCACTTCTCATACAAATCCCGTGGAACATTGGGATGAAGATGGTTGAGCTAGTAGTTACGCTTTCTCGGTCTTAAGGACGACAATCTGCTAGTTCAGGTCCAAAACCTCTGTCTCTAGGCCACAAGTCCGTTCTTCAAGTCTCGCATCCTTAAGCAAAGGCATCTCCACTTCATTTGCCCGCTAAAATCTGAGGACACGGATGGAACTCGCTAATACCGCCGCTTCTACCACAACCGCGTCCTATCTTCCTCGGCTCTCTCCAACTCCGCCGCTTTTATGGCCAACTCATCACTCAAGTCATTGGCTCTAGCTTTACTCTGCTCAAGCTCGGCCCACAAGGATGCCACCTGAGTCTGAAGGTCGATGCACTCGGCCAGAACCCCTTTTCTCACCTCAAGCTCATCCTCCTTGACTCTCAATGTTCCTTCGAGCTCGCTACACCTACCGATGACTCTTTCGAGCTCATCGTCCTTCTGCTTCAGCTCATCATCCTTCTGCTTCAGCTCGTCCCGAAGAAACTGGAACTGACCATCCTCGCCGAGTATGTTTCTCAATGCGTGATGCTTGGTACGATACTCCCTATACTTGGATTCCATTCTTTTATAGAGAGCCTTCCTCTTCTCTTCTCGACGGGCGCACTCGGTCTCCAAAATGAAAGTCTGATAAACAGGTAGAAAACAGTTAGCAGAGACAAACAAGGTAAAGAAAAGGAAAAGATACGAGAACACGAACAAAAAAAAATTACTCGCAGGGCCAACTCGGAGATGCCTAACAATAGGTCGAAATCCTTAAATGTCTGCAAGGTCCTATTCTGGGCGCCCGTGCATAAGGAAGTCAAAGATGGGACCATTCTCTCTGAGTTAGTTAACAAATTGTAGTCCAAAGGAATGACGATGTTTCGGGAAGATCCCTACGTTTTCACCTCTACCCGAGTGAACCCCTCGTCAAAAATCCGTACCTCCTTGGGTTCTATGTCAGAACCGGATCCATCATCGTCCACGACCACATTCTTTCCTTTCCCCTAGATGGACAAAGATACGACTTCCGCTGCCTCTGACCGCCCTTCTTCCATGGCGACCTTTGCTGCCTCTGGCTGCCTCCCTTCCATAGCGACCTCTGGCGGGAGAACATTCTCTGAAAATGAAGGATGTGCAAACTCTATGCCCAAAACAACATCATTCTCGGGTGCGTCCACGGCCGTAACCACACCGCCAACCTCCACTCTCTACCTTTTCAGCGGAGCCACTTCCTCTTCACCCGGTGAAGACTCGTCAACTAGATGAAATACTGGGAAGACCGGAGTCTCCGCTGGTGGAGCAGCCACCCAACGGTCGGGCCTACTCAAAACTGGAGTCTGAGGAAAAGTATTCTGTACAGACTCTGTTAGCACGAACTAGGACCCGGTCGAGGCACCCGCTTGGCGAAATGCGGGAACGGGAGCTTTCGCCTTTTCGGAGCTCTCTGACCTAACACCAAAGGGGAAACTATAAGTAAAAAAAAGGAGGGACTGTAATGAGGTCGAATTGGTTAAATAACGGAACCCGACTTACCGATCGAAGGCTTGGGTTCAGATTTCTTATTGAAAGACGCCTAGTCGCAGATCCCTACTGTGTGGAGCAAGACTTGGGCCAACCACTCACAATATCAGCGACCAACGAAGGAAGATGTTTCTCGGCTACACGAAAATAAAAAAGAATGATCAAGCCACAAAAAAAGAGGGAAGGAACGTACTTCAATCAACAAAAGCATTTACGGTCAAAGTTCCACTGCTCAGGAAATCCACTGGGGCTCACCACCACGTGCTCGATTTTGATAAAAAAGAAGTTGAACAAGAATCGATTCTTTTGGTCCATTCCTGCCACTAGACCTTTGGTTCCGTGGTGGCGAAGATGTATCATCGTGAACCTGTGGAAGCTTGGCACGAAGAGATGCAACAAATGGAAAATAGAAATTTCACAGCCCGCCAGCTCCGCAAACTTTATCAGCATAAGGAAGAGCTTGTAAATTTAGGGGGAGAGTTGGGTCAGTCAGACGCCGTAGTAACAGCAGAATTCCTCCGCCAACATAGGAAGAGTCAGAGAGTAACCCACTTGGAACGGGTATGTGTAAAACACGCAATACCCGAGACGATGAACCTGGATCATGTCATCCCCAACTGGAACCAGGTCAACGTGAGCGAGGATTTTGTATTTGACCCTAAGTGTGGCTAAATAGGTTGCTCCCATCTCGGACTTCACGGGCTCGGGGTCATGCACAAGTAACTTCAAAAAATTTGGCCTGGAGCCTAGGTTAAGTGGATGATTCTGTCACAACCCACGGGATCATGATGGCGCCTAAAACCATACTTGCTAGGCAAACCAATGTTAAAGGGATTCAACATTTAATACAATTTAAACATAATACTAGGTCTATTATTATCCAATAAATGAATCTAGAATAATGTGTGAAACAATAAAATGAAACTCGAAGCTACTACAAATATCTAGCTACCCAGGATTTGGAGTCACAATTCACGAACTACTAAAGAATATTACAAGTATTTGGCTGAAAGGAAATATATATCTATTTAGAACGAAATAAAATAGTAACTAAAATAATGTAGAGAAGACTCCAGGAATCTGTGGACACCAGCAGATCTACCTCGTGTCTCCGTACGAATGATCAACTACTACTCGAAAATCAACTCTGGTGGGAACCTGGATCTGAACAAGAAGTGCAGAGTGCAATATCAGTACAACCGACCTCATGTACTGGTAAGTTTCGAGCTTAACCTCGACGAGGTAGTGACGAGGCTACGATGGGGCATTTATAATATAACCTGAATATGATGTATAATAAAGTAAGAAGGGTATACTGAATTAAATAAGCAATAACTTGCAGCAATTAATAAAATAACTCAGCTGACTTTTCCAGATCTCAGTTGTAACCAATCTTTACAAAAATTCTCAAGTTTCAATTTTAAATAACAGTCAGAGCGGAATATGAAATGACAGCAGAAAAACAGTGAGTGTTCCAGCCTTCATTTTTATAACCAGTAAAATATGAATATATTCTCCCTTATCACTCCTTGTTGCGGCGTGCAACCCGCTCCCAGCTGTCCACCCTTATTGCTCCTCCCTATATATATAACTCTTATTTCTCCTATTACGGCGTGCAACTCGTCCACCCTTATTACTCCTTGTTGCGGCTTGCAACCTCTCCCACCAGACAATATCATCTCATCATTTATAACAAGGTTTTACAAATTAGATCAAAGTCCTTCACAATATTTATGTCTCAGCCATTGTAAACAGAAAGCGGTATTATTCAGAAAATTCACCGATTATCACTACACATCGAAACCAACCGAAATGTATCATGAATCACTGACAACCAGCTCAACCATTAATGTACCACAATGTCACTAAGGAACAATTAATACTTCCAAACGAGTGAATCAAAATCTAACCAACAAGTAGGCAAAACAAGTAGGCATGGAGGCATCAATGATCATGAAACAATTAAGCCAGGAATATAATAAATTAGAAACGGGGAAGGGAACATGCTAAACAGATAGTTTGGCGGTGCATATATACTCGTCACCTCACCTATACACCACACACATAAAATTTCACATAGAATTTAAGTCGGGGATTCCTATTCCCTCAAGTCAAGGTTAAACCAAACATTTACCTCGATCTCACAAGCAACTCACTGCTCAAGCACAACTTTTCCTTTAGAATTCACCTCCAATCCACTCGTATCTAATCACAATTAGTTTAGTATCATTAATTATTTCTAAAGGAACTAACTTTAATGCAAAATTATGGTTTTCCTTAGTTTTCCCATCCAAAGACAAAAATCGACCTCGGGCCCTCTTGGTCCAAACTCGAGGTTCAGACCAAAATCCATTTATCCATTCTCCCCGAGCCCGGATATACAATTAGTTTTGGAACCGACCTCAGTTCGAGGTCTAAATTTCGAAATTTCAAAATTCCTAAGTTCTACCCAAAATCCTAATTTTTCCATGAAAACTCTAGATTCTAGGTTGAAATAATTGTTCAAAGTTGCAAGAGATTGAAAGGAATTAGTTAGAAATCACTTACCTATGATTTGGAGAACTTTGGGTGTTTGGAAAATTTCCTATGGAGGTTTAGGGTTTGAGAGAATTGAAAAATTGGTGAAAATCCCGTCTAAAATTTCACTTAACAGGCTGCGGTTATCACAAATGCGATCAGGTAACTCTTCGAAATTATTGTTGCCTTCGCATTTGCGACTTCTGGGCTTGCTGGGCAGTCTTCGCATTTGCGAAGTAATTCTCGCATTTGCAAGGACGGACTTCCCAGGCCTGGTTCGCATTTGCAAACAAAAATGTCGCATTTCCCATATCTGTCAGCTTCACAATTGCGGAGCCTGATCTCGCAATTGCGAGATCAGAGGCCTGGTGACAGACACCAGATGCACCAACTATGAATTCTAAGTTCTAAACACTTCGTAGCCTATCTGAAACTCACCCGAGCCCTCGGGCTCCAAACCAAACATGCACGCAAGTCTAAAAATATCATACAGACTTGCTCGTGCGATCAAATCACAAAAATAACATCTAAAACTACGAATTTAATGTCAAAACTCATAATTTTCTCAAGAACACTTCAAATGCACTATTTTTTCAACCGGACGTCTAAATCACGTCAAATAAACTCCGATTTCCACCAAATTTCACGGATAGGACTTAAATATCATAACAAACCTGTACCGGGCTTCCGTGCCGAACCGTATCTCTAAGAAGACATAAATGACGATCATCATACTGCCTAGCCCAGATACGATTATACAATGAAGAATGGGCCACAATATGGGCCAAAACATTGCCAGTCTCAAAATCCTCCAATCTCATGAACTGGTTAGCCAAGGCCTGAACATCCAAAGCAAGCGGTCGCTCTCCGATTGGTATATAAGCTAGACTACCCATGCTGGCTGACTTCCGGCTCAAGGCATCGGCCACCACATTAGCCTTCCCCGGATGATATAGAATGGTAATGTCATAATCCTTCAACAGCTCTAACCACTTTCTCTGCCTCATATTCAACTCTTTCTGCTTGAACAGATACTGCAAACTCTTATGATCTGTGAACACTTCACATGACACACCATACAGGTAGTGCCTCCAAATCTTCAACGCATGAATAATGGTTTCTAACTCCAAATCGTGAACTAGATAGTTCTTCTCATGAACCTTCAACTGACGAGAAACATAGGCTATAACCTTGTCATCCTGCATCAACATTGCACCAAGTCTAACCCGTGAAGCATCACAACACACGGTATAAGGTCCTGAACCTATGGGCAAAACTAACAGCGGTGTCGTGGTCAAGGCTGTCTTGAGCTTATGAAAGCTCGCCTCACACTCATCTGACCACCTGAACGGGGCACCCTTCTGAGTCAACTTGGTCATCGGGGCTGCAAAAGATGAAAAGCCCTCCACAAACCGGCGATAATAACCTACTAAGCCTAAGAAACTCCGGATCTCTATAGCTGAGGTGGGTCTAAGCCAATCTCTGACTGCTGAAATCTTCTTGGGATCCACCTGAATACCCCCTGACGATACCACATGTCTTAGAAATGCAACCGAACTCAACCAGAACTCACACTTGTAAAATTTGGCATTCTGACTATCCCTCAAAGTCTGGAGGACGACTCGAAGGTGCTGCTCATGCTCCTCACGGCTACGGGATTAAATCGAAATATTGTCAATGAAAACAATCAAAACTGAGTCCAAATAGGGCATGAACACTCGGTTCATCAACTCCATAAAAGCAGCGGGCGCATTTGTCAACCCAAATGACATCACCAAGAACTCATAATGCCCATACCGAGTGCGAAAGGCTGTCTTAGGGACATCAGACACCCTAATCCTTAATTGATGGTAGCCAGATCTCAAGTCAATCTTGGAAAACACTGTGGCACCCTGAAGCTGGTCAAATAAATCATCAATCCTCGGCAAAAGATAGTTATTCTTAATAATAACCTTGTTCAATTGCCGGTAGTCAATACATATCCTCATTGAGCTATCTTTCTTCTTAACAAACAACACCGGGGCACCCCAAGGGGAGACGCTAGGCCTAATTAAGCCTTTATCAAGCAGGTCCTGCAACTGATCCTTCAACTCCTTCAACTCTGGCGGGGCCATACGATATGGCGGAGTAGAAATAGGTTGAGTGCCCGGAGCCAACTCAATACAAAAGTCAATATCTTTGTCGGGTGGCATACCCGGTAGGTCAGTAGGGAATACCTCTAGGAACTCACGAACCATGGGCACAGACTCCATAGAAGGAACCTCAGCACTAGAATCATGAACATAGGCCAAATAGGCCAAACAACCCTTCTCGACCATACGCCGAGCCTTCATATATGAAATAACTCTACCAGAAGAATGACTAGGAGTCCCTCTCCACTCCAATCGAGGTACTCCCGGTAAGGCCAAGGTCACTGTCTTGGCATGACAGTCCAGAATAGCATGATAGGGAGATAACCAATCCATCCCCAATATAACATCAAAGTCAACCATATAAAGAGGAAAACGATCTAACTTAGTCTCCAGACCACCAATAACCACTAAGCATGAATGGTAGACTCGATCTACCATAATAGAATCACCCACCGGTATAGATACATATACAGGAGTATTCAGAGAATCGCGGGGAATAATCAGAAAAAGAGCAAAATATAAAGACACATAGGAGAATATAGACCCCGGATCAAATAAAACCGAAGCATCTCTAATGCAAACTGAAACCATACCTGTAATGACTGCATCAGAGGCCTCAGCCTCAGGCCTGGCAGGAACAACATAGCATCGGGGCGGAGCCCCTCCAACCTGAACATCTCTGGGTCGACCTACTGGGGTCTGACCTCTACCTCTCATAGCCTGTCCTCCACCTCTAACTGACTGGCCTCCACCTATGGAACCTCACCTCTACCCCTAGCTGGATGAGTGGGCGTGGGTGCACCTGGTGCGGAAATCATAGCACGGGAACCCGGATGCTGAGAACTACCAGAAGCTCGGGGCAATACCTAGCAATGTGCCCTAAATCACCACAAGAGTAACAAGCCATCTGCTGCTGAGGCTGCTGGCCCTGAAACTGTCCCTGTCGACCAAAAGAACCACCCTGAAAGCTCTGAAGCGGCGGCGCACTGATAGGAGTTGGTGGTGCACTATTGGATACCTAGAGTGCTGACTGGAATGGTCTAGGAGGATGAACTCTACCAAAAGAATCTCTGCCTCCAGATGAGGCACCCCTGAATTGGCCGAAATGACGTGGCCTCTTGTCATACCCCTGACCACTGCCTGGTGATAAGACCATCTCAATACGCCTGGCTACATCGGCCGCCTCCTGAAATGAGATATAAGTACCTGTCTCTCTGGCCATCTGAAGTCTAATAGGCTAAGCTAGACCCTCAATAAACCTCCTCACCCCCACAATTGGTGGGGAGTATCATGATAGCATGTCGGTCCAAAGTAATGAACCTGGTCTCATACTGTGTAACAGTCATAGATCCCTACTGGAGGCGCTCAAACTGCCTCCGAAGACCCTCCCTCTGAGTAACTGGTAGAAACTTCCCCAAGAATAACTCGGAGAACTGAGCCCAAGTTAAAGGCGAAGACCCAGCTGGTCTGGTCAAGCAGTAGTCTCTCCACCAAGTATTGGTGGTACCAGAAAGATGAAATATAGCAAAATCAACTCCATTGGACTCCACGATGCCTATGTTTTGAAGAACCTCATAGCAACTGTCCAAGAAATCCTGGGGATCCTCTGATGGTGCACCAGTAAATGTAGTAGAAAATAGCTTGGTGAACCGATCCAATCTCCACAAAGCATCGGCAGACATGGATTCCCCCT
Organism: Nicotiana knightiana; assembly: GCA_005239525.1. Classification (NCBI taxonomy): domain Eukaryota; kingdom Viridiplantae; phylum Streptophyta; class Magnoliopsida; order Solanales; family Solanaceae; genus Nicotiana; species Nicotiana knightiana. The sequence goes on along the minus strand of ML423038.1, from coordinate 20,909 downwards.
CAACTGCATGTGCCACAAAACCCGGCTGAGCTACTCCAGCTGCCTGGGGTGCTGGAGTCTGAAACTGAGGAGTTAGCTGCTCTGGTGTGCGGGTAGCAGGAGTCTGGCTACCTCCCCCAGCCTGAGAGAAGGCTGGTGCTGTAGGAAGAAGATCAGACTAAGCTACGCCCTCCATAAGTCCCACTAAACGGACCAGAGCGTCCTGAAGAACCGAGGTGGCAATGAACCCTTCTGGGACCTAAGCTGGTCTGACTGGAACTGCCTGAGCAGGAACCTCACCGGCAAAGTCTACCTGTAGGTCCTCTACTAAGGCTGCTGCGCTGGGCTAAGCCCTGGCTCTACCTCGGCCCCTCGTAGGAGCTGCAACAGAAGGATCGGGCTGCTGATCAGTAGATGAGGAAGCACGCGTTCTCGCCATCTGCGAGAGAATAGAATAGAAAATCAGCTAGCATTTAGAATTCAAACCGCACGACAGAGAAGGAGAAATGGAATTTATTCCTAACTTTGCAGCCTCTTGGGGATAAGTACAGACGTCTCCGTACCGATCCCTCAGACAATACCAAGTTTGTCCGTGAATTTGTGAGACCTAAGCAACCTAGTGCTCTGATACCAACTGTCACGACCCCAAATCCCACCGTCGGGACCGTGATGGCGTCTAATGTTGAACCCGCTAGACAAGCCAACGTTCTGGTTAACATGCTTATTTCCTTATTAGTAGGCATTTAAAGAAAAAGCGATAAGTGATAACAAGTATAAATAACAATGCGGAAGCTATGAAAAATAACATCTTTAAGTATATGATACTACAAAATCCTTAGTAACACCCCAGAACTAGCACCACAAATCCACGGACTGTCTAAGAATACTAAAAATAAAGTCTGAATAAACAGTACAACTGTCTCGGAAATACAAGAGAAGACATAATGAAAAAGGAATGAGATAGGAGGTGACGCCAAGGCATGCGGACGCCTACAGGACTACCTCAATGTCGCCTGTGGACTGAAGGATACTCCCTCGATCACTGTCCACCGGATCCGGTACTGTAATCTGCACAACATAAAAGAAGTGCAGGTGTAGCATCAGTATAACCGACTTCATAAACTGAGTAAGTGCGGAGCCTAACCTAGGCGAAGTAGTGACGAGGCTAGGACACGACAAATAATAAACAACTGTGCAGTTCAATAATACATAACAGAAAATAATGGCAGGAAGTAAAAAGTTAAGTACAAGTATGGGGAAATCATATTGGGGTACAAAGGGGAAAACACCTATTGAGTAACAGAACATGGCAACCGTCTAATATCAAAAGAACAACCGAGAACAAACAAGTGCACATCATCACCCTTCGTGCTTTACTCTCGTTCTCACCAAAACAAGTGCATGGCATCACCCTTCGTGCTTTTACCTCACAATATCATGGCACGACTTATCCTTCGTGCATTATCTCTCATATCCTGGCACAACATCACCCTTCGTGCTTTTAAAATCACAATATCGGCACGATATTATCCTTCGTGCTTTTAACTATAAAATCATGGCACGACATCAGCCTTCGTGATTTACGCTCTCATCCTCCCCAAACAATAACCAGAATAACAATTTGGCAAGGAAGGACCACAATACAAACCATAATTTACAACATCCCCGCAAGGGAACAATAACAGAAATATCACCGTCCCGGCAAGGGACACAACTATAACCAATCTCACTGAATGTACAACATAACCAAATAATCCCCAACCGAATAACTAATCAACAATGTTCACAACCAAGTATTTCCAACAATTTTATAATTTCAAAAATGAAATCTACTTTATAACACTATGGATATCGGAAAAAAACACATATATCATAAGATATGACTCACGGTCATTCTTGACAACAAGTTATAGGTACTCGTCACCTCACCTATACATTGAACATGATAATAACACATATCACATATGACTCAACACCTATTCCCTCAAGCTAAGGTTAGGCCAAACACTTACCTTCACAAGAATCCAAATCAAGCCTCTAACACCGCTTTTCCTTTCGAACCCGACTCCAAATAAATAGTATCTAGACATAATTGACTCAATAACATCAATAAATGCTTAACAATTCAGTTCTAATGCTTAAATATAGAATTCCCAACTTTCTTTCCAAAATTCCAAAAATTGACCCCCGGCCCGCTTGGTCAAAATACTAGGTTCGGACCAAAACCCGATCACCCATTCCCCCACGAGCCCGAACATATAATTTGTTTTGAAATCCGACCCCAAAACGAGGTCAAATTCCTAAATAATCAAAAAGCCCTAACTCTACCCAGATCCCCAATTTTCTACCATTAAAATCCTAGAATTCTTGATAAAAGTTGATGAAAATCATTAGGAAGTTGAAAGAAACTAGTTAGGGGTTACTTACCTATGATTTGGGAAGAAACTCTCTTGAGAAAATCGCCATTGGTCTCCTATTTTGGTGAAGAAATGAAAAAGAAATCGGGTGAAACGTCTAACCTAAACACTGACCGAACCTCGCACCTGTGCTTTCTCAGGTGCGGAAAATCTACCGCACCTGCGGAAATGGGCTAAGCCACTAGGGGCCGCACCTGCGGAGGTGCTTCCGCACTTGCGGAACCGCTTCTGCGAAGAATGAGTCGCACTTGCGGAATTGGGCTGGCGGGGGCTGGACCGCACCTGCGGCTGGTTATTCGCACCTGTGGTCTCGCACCTGCGGCCCAAGGCTCGCAGATGCGGGCGCACCAGAACTGGTGCACCAACAGTGATTCTTCAACTCTAAACACCTCGGAACCCACTCGAAACTCACCCGAGCCCTCGGGGCTCCAAACCAACTATGCACACAACCTCAAAAATATCTTACGGACTTATTCAAGTAATCAAAACACCAAAATAACATCATGAACATCGAATTAAACCTCAAAATCAATGAAATTCCTTTGAACTTTCAAAACTTCTAAATTTTCCATTTTCGATCCGAATCACGTCAAACTAAGTCCGTTTCCCACCAAATTTCACGTATAACATATATAAGACATATTGAACCTGTTCCGGGCTCCGGAACCATAATATGGACCCGGTGTCACAGGTTTCATTAAATCTCATTTTCAAAAACCTTTATATTTTTCAGAAAACAATTTTCTTCAAAAATTCATTTCTCGGACTTGGCACCTCGGAATTCGATTCCGGGCATACGCCCAAGTCCTATATTTTCCTACGGACCCCCCGGGACCGTCAAATTACAGGTCCGGGTCCATTTACCAAAATGTTGACCAAAGTCAACTTTACTCAAATAGTTAATACAAAATCATCATTTTATCAATTTTCCACTTAACGGCTTCCCGGCGACACGCTCAGGCTGCGTACGCACATCGAGATGAGATAAAATGAGACTTTCACGGCTTCGAAATACAAATTTAACTAAAATTACATGGAATGACCTTTTGAATCGTAACAATGATATATAACGACACTCCAAACAAGCTATTAGGTATGTCCGTATTCAGCCTTTTATTGTGTTGAAACAGTCTTTCGAGTTATGTCTTCAACTCCAAGATCTTTAATTACCAGTGGCCAGTTAGATTCACCTGTTTCTATTTACCTAAAAAGGGTCTTGTTCTGATAGCTCTTCTACGAAAGATAAGTAGATTGATCACTTTCTGGCGGAATTATATATCAAAAGGAAACCATTAAAAAGCAATAATTGCAAGGAAAAGCTGCCAGTGAAAGAGAAAATGTGCATGTTTACCTTTTTAGCAAACAAATCCTTTGGCTGCCAAAAGAGTATCACTTAAGAAACCCATCATTGTCACCTCGCAAATAGTACATGAAATTAAGAGCAATTGAACCAACACGAGTAAAGAATAGGTGCGGATTAAACATTTAAATTTTATTGGCTCAACTTTCAAAATAATTTATATTGAACTTATTGTATCTTTAAACTTATAAGTTTGTAACTACCATTTATGGCAATTTTGATGAATTCTTAAACATAAATTTGTGAATCGCATCAAAAGTATTAGATTTAAATGAATACGACGCTAATATTCTATTTCCGTCCTTGGTAAAGAATATAAATTATGTACACTAGTAACATAAGAATTTTTGAACTTTTAGTGTAATTTCACTTCTTTGTATGTAACCAGGGCAGAGCTAGCCCTCCGTTTACGTGTTCGGCCAAATTCAGTAGCTTTTGTGCAGACTCTGTATTTGTCTTATGAAATTTATTAAATATGTATAAATTATTATTTTATAACTCAATAACTTAAAATAACTAAAATTCTGAACTCACAAGTTTCAAATACCAGTAAACTCCGCCAACGTATGTAACATGTATTTTCTTGCTCCACCATCACACGGAACTTTAACTTAGCATGAAAATACGTGATAAACAGAGGCAGAGACATAGCATATACTGTATGGGAATATAATATGGACTAACTTTGTGGAATACAGTCGGCGTGGCCATGTTAGGTTGTCTCCCTTCAGTGCGAGACAGTTAATTTGTCCTCCAACACTTCAAATTCTCAAACCCCACAAATTCTTGATTTCTTGATTTGTCCTTGATCCTGTTTTTGCACACCAAAATGTGCTCGACGACTTCTTTTTTTTTTTTTTTTCTTTTTCTTTCCGTGAGTGACTACACGATGATAATTTTCTGTGTTTAAGAACTAAATTCCTGACTTTAATTTGCAGCCGCATATGTAGCTAGCGCTCGGATATAAATTTGGTTGAAACTTAAAAAAAAAAAAAATTGTGTTGAAAATAATTTTTGAAAATTGAAGTTGTATTTGGACATGTATTTTATTTGAAGAAAAGTTGAAGTTTTATGAGTAGAAAAAAAAAATCCACTCAAAAACTACTCTAAACAAGTTTTTGGGAACTTAAAATTTATTTTCAATTTTTTTTAAAAAAATTAATCATATTCCATGAACAAACAATGGTTTTAAAATCTTTTTAAAAAAAGGTAACCAAATCTATGATCAAACGGGAGCGCAAAATCTGAACGTAGTTTTGGATGTCTTAATCTTGTTATTTTCATGTTAAAGTTTTACAAGTGGGAAGTGGCTAGATACTAAGCTAGCGTTTGGACAAAAATTTGGTTACAATTTGAAAAAGAAAAAAAAAATTAAGTCGTGTTGAAAAGTAATTTTTTAAGTTGTGTTAAAAAATAATTTTGGAAGTTAAAGTTGTTGCATTTCATTTGGAAAAAACAAATTCACCCGAAAAAGCTGGATAAAAAATTTCATCCAAAACTAAAAACTTAAAAATGTTTCTTAAAAAAGCTGATTTTCAATCTTTTTTTAAAAAAAAAATTGATCAAATTCTCTGAACAAACAATTTTTTTATTTTTTATTTTTGAAAAAAAAAAAAAAAAAAAAAAAAAAAAAAAAAAAAAAAAAAAACTAGGTTGAAACGGGAGCTAAAGGAAAAGTTGTGGACTATATCAATCGTTGTCAATCCAAGACCCTCCATAGCATAATCTTTTTGAATCGAAAAGGTTTCTTAAACCAGTAATTTAATGATGGCTGACTTAAATGACGAAAGATACAAGAGTTGAATAGATTACTTTGCTTGCCAGATCTATTCTAATCTCCACTTCCAGGGTGAAGGATATAGTGACAATTAATTTGGCATTGCACAAGGTCGAGACACTATGAGACCAAATTAGGCTATCAATTAACTAATAGCTAGGAATAGGGTGCACAAAGAAAATCGATAAATCGTATTAAAATTTGAATCAAATCGAGAAAAAAAATTCGACTATAGTTTGGTTTGACTTGATTTGGTGGTGGGAAAAAGAATCCGACAATAATTGGTTTGCTTTTAACTAATAAAAGTCAACTCGAAACCAAACTAACCCGACATTACATTTATGGAAGTTTTAAATATATTTAATACATAAAAATATTTATTCTGGTGTAGTTTATCAATATTTCTTAAACTTTTTTATAATTTTATCTTTTAACGTATTATTTCAAGTTTGAACTTATAATTTTTGAATGCTCCAATAAATTTTATAGTCCATAAATGTTAGTAACTCAAATAAATCTCAAACCAAAATCAAATCAATATTAACGTTAACAAAAGACATTCAGTTCAATTACTAGGAATGACATTTCTATTTATTTAGTTTTTCCATGGTTTAGACAAAATGCAATATTTTTTTTAGTGTTTAGTCATGTAAATAATAGTATTTATTTGTCGTACTTATTTTAGCAACTTAATAATTTAAAATTATGTTTATTTTTATTATGGCTTATTAATAATATTTATTTTATGCGATTTTATTATGTTTATTGTTGAATTTTTCGTACAATGCCATGACTCATCTCATATTTTATATTAGTGTCTTGGAAATACCTCATATAGTTATCTCTTACTAGGATTAAAGAAATATTTGGAGCACAAATTCTATGTTTTGTGCTATGAAAACAAAATGAAAGAAAAAAAAAATCCGAAACAACCCGAAAACCCGAAAAACTCGAGATTAAAAAACCGACTTAAGTACACCCCTAGCTAGGAATATTCTTGATAGACAAGATAGAAGACAAGTGAACTTACAATATCTAGTTTGTCAGTAATCTTTTGATTAGGGATTTTGGGACATTATATTTTGCATACTATGGGGATTCAAAATAAATGAAATATTTTGCTAGGAAACGTGTGATGAGAGATACCATGTCACATTTTAAACTTTCGAATTTCTCAAATAATCATGCAACTTACGAGTTTTTTTGTAAAATCTTCTTTAAATAAACTCCATGCCAAGTCAATAATATTTATTCAACCAATATTTCCTTTAGCCTTTAAAAACATATGGAAGCTTACATATTGTATATTGAATTAAGTGAAGATCTGTACACATTGCCCTTACGCAGTAAAGCGTGAAGATTAGATTGGAACTTGGGACGGTCGATCATATCACACGAGAAAACAGTTGCATGTGATTGCCTTGAGAGCTCCATGCAAAAAGGGAAAGCATGCATGTCTCTTTTCTTTATGATTGTAGCCCATTCTTTCTATTTTAACCCATTTTTTCTTCTACTCATTCTATTCCAATGCTTTTGTACCGAATTTTCTACTTGTCCATGTTCGATTTACATTAGTACAGAATGATATAGGATAGAAGAGGATGAATCGATTCTCTCTTATCAAATAGATATGCCATATATTCCATAAAATAAAATAAAATTATCTCAGCAAATGTTTTTTATTTTTTTTAAAAGAAACCTAGTTCCTTGAGTCATCATATTTTGGTTTAACTTAGGACGTATATCTGGTAAAATGTAATTGTCGTAGCGATGGGTGGCGTAGGAGTTTGACGGATGGTGATTGTTGATAGTTATAAGAAGTAAAGGGTGATCAAACCAAGAAACACGGAGTTAGAAAGGAATTAGAAAATTTTGGCAATCAAGAAATAATTTTACCAAAAAGAAAGTCCATAAATATATTAATGTTTCTATTACCATTTGTCTAGAGTGTCTTGTTATGTCTAGATGTGTTCTGTGGGGATATACTATTAACCATGCGGTTTAACTATAGTATTATGTTTTATTCTTTATAGAATAATTATTTATTTGATTTATTCAATTTAATAAAGTATTATTAATTAAACAAATCATTTGCTACATGTGTGTCCTTTCGAGAGGGATAAGAATGGGGTAGGTATCTTGGTTGACAGGGGTCTCAGGGAGCTAGTGGTAAAAATTAGGAGGGTGAACGACATGCTGATGGCTATTAAGCTGGTTGTGGGAGGGTTTGCTTTAAATGTGATTAGTGCTTACGCGCCTCGAGTGGGTTTGGACGAGGAGATTATGAGGCGCTTCTGGGAATAATTTGACGGGTTGGTTCGTGGCATTCCGCTCACCGAGAAGTTATTCATAGGAGGTGACTTCAATGGTCACAATGGGGCAGCATCCGGGGGTATGACAGTGTGCATGGCGACTTTAGCTTTGGGGTTAGGAACGGAGGAGGTACTTCGTTGTTGGACTGTGCTAAAGCCTTTGATTTGATGATTGCCAACTAGTGTCTTCCGAAAAAGGGATGAGAAATTGGTTACATTCCGGAGTTCGTTGGCCAAGACTCAAATAGATTATCTACTCCCCCGGAAGTGCGATATAAATCTGTGCATGGATTGCAAGGTTATACCAAGCGAGAACCTCGCGACTTAACATAGATTATTGGTGATGGACTTAGAGATCGTGATGAAAAGGAGGAAGAGACAAAGCACAGGAGTTGGGGGGAAGTTGTTGGATATGGGAGCCTGGAGGAGTGTAAGGCCCCGTAAAATTTCACCTAAAACTCGGGGGTTTCGTGGTGCCGAGGTAGGCTAATGTATTTGGGGGGGCTGAACAAAAATTATTGCAGAATAGGGCATTTCTGCGGTCTATTATGCGACATCAGAACTAATCCGGGGACTCCAGATCCGCCGCAGAGTGCAGCAGAGAAATTGCCAATTTTGGAGGTTGTTTTGCAGTCAACTATGAGACCGTATAATTGTTTCGCGGGCCGCACATCCGTCGCAAAACTAGAATGAAGATCTCCAGAGGGAGATTGTGAGGTCTATTCTGCGGCCGCACAATTAATATGCGGGCCGCAAACCACTGGTCGCAGACTGGACCAGACCAACCTAGTTTTTGGGACCGTTTCTGCGGATCCATTTGTGAGATGCAGACCTGATATGCGGTACACTCTGCGACAGGAGAGTTGAGTTCGAAGGGACTATATTCTTGTTTTAAAACCCGACCCCACTTTTATAAAACAACCTTAGGTTTTTTTTAGAAGGTTCAAACTGATATTTTAGAGAGAGGAAAGTGGTCCAGAGAGAGAAGAAGAATTGATAAGCTATTTGTTCATCAATCTTTGCTCAAGTCTGAAAGAATTCACAAGGATTACTCACAAGGCCTTCATTCAAAAGGTAAGACTCTAGCCCTAGCCTTCAATTTCGAAATTTTGGTTGGGAATATGTAATTGGGAAGAAGGTTTTGAGAATAAGAGTTGTTATTTATGCATGCATGTACTAATAAAGGTGGTAGGAAGGTTGTAGAGTTTTTGTGGGTGGCCTATTGAAGTGGGGATTGATTGTGGTGTAAGGGAATCCACCATAGGAGGACCTTGAAACCTTAATGTACACCTAGTGCTTTATAAAATGCTCAAATGAGCTGAAACCCCGAGTATCTTCCTAATTATGGTTCAAAATTGTCATGTTTCTAATAGATTGAAGTCGCTAGGATTTCCAGAATATTGTAGTAATTTAAGGTAGCTCAAGTGAGGTATGTTGTCTAAACTCCTCTTATATAATTGATTTCCATGATGTCCCCGTAAGTTGCAATTATGATTGGCTCAATTTCTATTTCTCATGTTCTGAGTCCTCCCTAATAGATTTGATTATTCTAAAATAAATGTTGTGGTTGAAGGATGAATATACTTAAAATGTGTTCCAAATGTTCCTATCACACCATGATTCTCTCCGAGAATGTAATCTAGCATGATCAATGTACTAAAGGTGTTGTGATTTAAAATCATGTTTCACTTGCAAGTTGGTATGCCTATTTGTAGAAGAGAAACTCAATGTGCTTAAGACTCTTGTTTGTTCATATGTGTGCTTAATGTCTTGATTTGAAATTCTCTTAATGATGATAATTCATGGTAAAGCTTGAAAGTTATAGGGGTGAGTATGAAATATTAAATACACTCGACGTGCCGAGAATGATATTACAATTGTGGCCACTAGTGCTAATAAAATGGAAAGACGTGTGAAAGATTATGAAATTAGTTGTAAATCCTTTAAATAATAAATGCTTTGGGAGTATTGTTTAGTCACCGAGGAAGAGTAGGTCGAAATAACCTAATCCCGAAACTACAAGTGCTGGTGTAGGAGTGATTGAGGTGTAGATCCTTGTGTTGATGTGATGAGATTGTTTCCCTTTATATAGGATGAGATTGATGTGTTGAGATTTTCCCCCTTAAATGGGATGAGATTATTGCTAGCGAGATGTGATTTGATGTCGACCCACACGGCATTGTGGTGAGACGGCTTAGCCGATCGGGCTGAGATCGGATGCCATGTCGCGCACATAGTGGTGTTGTGAGCGGATGTCTCGGGTGAGATGGCTTAGCTGATTGGGCTAACATCGTACTTCGTGCTAAAAAATACGGTGGTATATCGATACTAAAGATCTCCCAACTTAAAAATATTGAAACTTACTTGAAATTTAATTTTCTCCTAACTTGACACCTTGATAATGTTTGAGGCTCTTATTGATTTCATGTTTCCTTCTCCTTTTACTATTACTCGTTCTATTGTGAGGGTGTTAGTTTTACATACTAGTATTATTCCATATGAACTAACATCCCTTTTGCCGGGGCCACTGCATCTTAATAGATACAGGTGGTTCCATAGCAAGCGGTATTGATTAGTGATAGCAGCACACCCTCTCCTCAGCTGACTTGGTGAGCCCCATTCATTTCGGGGTCTTGTATATCTTGTCCTCTATGTATATTGTTTTGAGGTAAAGCCGGAGCCTTGTTTCCGGCACCATCATGCTACTCTTTTGTATCTATTAGAGGCTCCGTAGACATAGCGTGGGTGGTACTTTCATTTTGGGAAGTCAAATTAGAAATGTTGTATTTGTATCATATGGTTCCACTTCTAAACTATGAATAAGTAATGTATTCTTGAACGAAGTTCTATCGGTAATGAAATTTGGATTGTTCATGTAACCTTCTCATTGTCTAATTAATGAAATATAACTTTTCTTTGTTCATGGGTGAGTCTGGGTAGAAGGCATTGTACAGACTTTCTTGGTCAGATTATCTCGGTTGAGCATCGGACACGCTTCCTGAGGTCGGGATATGACAAGGAGTAGTGGGGACGCGTGTTATATGTGGACCACGAAAACTAAGTGTATAGAGTTGCGAGAGAAGTGTTAGTGTTCTCAAAGGGTTTCTTTGGCGGACACAAAAGTGACTGTTGGTGGAGTAAGGAGGTACAAGAGAAAGTGGAAGCCAAGCAAGTGGCGTACTTGACGCTTATAGAGAGCATGGACGAGGATGCGAAGAGGATGAATGGGGAGTGGTATAGGAGGGCGAAGAAGGAGGCGAAGGTGGTGATTAATGCGGTTAAGACTGCGGCTTTTAGGCGTTTGTATGAAGAGCTTGGGGCCAAAGGCAGGGACAATAAGCTATACATGCTAGCCAATGTGAGAGAGAGGAAGGCCCATGATCTTGATCAAGTTAATTCTATCAAAGATGAGGAAGGTAGAGTTTTGATGGAAGAGGATCAAATTAGACGAAGATGGCAGACATATTTCCATAAAATCCTGAACGAAGAGGGTGATAAGGACATTGTGTCGGGCGACTTAGAGCACTCCGAGATGCGTCAGGATTTTGGGTATGGTAGGCGCATAAGATTAGAGGAGGTCTAGGGGGATATGAGTAATATGTACAGGGGTAGAGCTACTGGGATAGATAAAATACATGTGGAATTTCGGAAGAATGCAAGTAGGGCAGGTTTGGAGTGGCTCGCTAGGCTGTTTAACATCATTTTTAGGACGAAGAAGATGCCCGATGAATGGAGATGGAGTACAATGATTCCTCTGTATAAAAACAAGGGCGATATACAAAGTTGAAATAATTATAGGGGATTAAGCTGCTAAGCCATACTATGGAAGTTTGGGAGAGGGTGGTTCAAGTGAGGGTGAGGACCAGTGTGCCTATTTCTGAGAACCAGTTCAGCTACATGACAGGGCGTTTGAATATGGAAGCCATCCTTATTGTGAGTAGATTGGTGGAACGATATAGAGAGATGAATAAGGACTTGCACATGGTGTTCATTGATCTAGAGAAAGCATATGACAAAGTACCGAGAGAGCTGCTCTGGCGATACTTGGAGGCTAAAGGGTCCCAGTAGCCTACATTAGGGTGATTAAGGACATGTATGATGAAGCTAAGATCGGGTTAGGGCAGCGAAAGTAGACTCAGAACACTTTCCTATTATGATGGGGTCGCACCAAGGATCAACTTTTAGTCCATTCCTATTTTCCTTGGGACGCTTTGACGAGACACATTCAAGGTGAGGTGCCATGGTGTATGTTATTTGCTAATGACATAGTTTTAACGCGGGGTGGTGTTAATGAGAGGCTGGAGATTTGGAGGCAGACCCTAGATTGTAAGGGTTTCAAGTTGAGCAGGACTAAGATGAAATACTTGGAGTGCAAGTCATCCCCAAGAGAGGAAGTTTCAAGTATCTTAGATCTATAATACAAGGTAACGGGGATATTGATGAAGATGTCACGTATTGTATCAGAGCAAGATAAATGAAGTGGACGTTCGCTTCCGATTCCTTGTGTGATAAGAATGTGCCGCTGAAACTTAAAGGTAATTTCTACAAGGTTGTAGTTAGACCGACTGTGTTGTTTGGAGCAGAGTGCTGGCCGATCAAGAACTATCATACCTAGAAGCTAAAAGTAGCTGAGATGAGGATGTTGAGGTGAATGTGTGGGCATACTCGGTTGAATAAGATTAGGAATGAAGTTATTCGTGAAAAGGTAGGAGTGGCCCCTGTGGAGGATAAGATGCGGAAGGCGAGGTTGAGATGGTTCGGGCATGTTAAGAAGAGAAGTATAGAAGCCCAGTCATAAGGTTTGAGTGATTATCATGAGGGGTAGAGGTAGTCATAAAAAGTCTTGGGGAGAGTTTATTAGGCGGGACATGGCACAACTGGAGCTGACTGAGGACATGTCCCTAGACAGGAGGGTGTGGAGGTCAAAGATTATGGTAGAAGGTTAGTAGGTAGTCGAATGATTCGCTTTGTCTTACCCAATTCGCTAGCATTAGTGTTAGTATGATATCTTTCATTCATAGATGACTATTACTACCTAGAGTTTGACTGAATTCTTGGAAACAATCTTATTTCATCTTGTTGTTATTCCTACTTGTTGCAATTACCTTTTCTTTTTCAGTCGTTCTCTAGCCCAAGTGTCTATTTGAAACAACATCTATGTCCTTGTAGGGGTATGGGTAAGGTTGTGTACATCTTACCCTCCCCATACCCCACTTGTGGGAAACTATTGGGTTTGTTGTTGTTGTTGTTGTTGTTACATGTGTGTCCTTTAATTATGTAGTAGATGATTTAGTGTATGGGGTCTTAGCTCATGTACATAATATTAAATCATCGATTCTCATAATTAATAAATTATATTCACAATCGAGGATATTGTTGGGCAAAATATCTTGATGATCGTAGCACGGGATTTAAGTATAATTTATCTTGATTATAGGAGTGATTTTACTCCAACTTCTTGTGCTAGTATACGTAGTGCATATTGAACGGACCAAGTAGGGAAAATATATTTTTGTACGGAATATATACAATATTTTTACTGATTCATTAAATGAGCTTATACTCCTAATCTTGATATAGTTATTGTGATCAATGTGATTTGTTTATTATTTTGATTTATCAAAGGTGCAACTCTATTCAGAGTTACTATTGCCTAATAGATTGGATAATAATGAATAGCAATTGTGAAATAATAATTAGTTGACAAAATCCACGACTCGACCTTGAGTTTGATAATAACCCTTTATGTAAGCTTATAAGTTTCATGTAAAAACTCGGCAGGTGGATTTTGTATTCGTTACATGAAATAGTTTAAGTGAAGTTATAAAGGATTTAATTAGTTGATTAAATTAAATTGTCAATGATTTAGTTTAATTAACTGCATTTGTAATCTTAATATGGGGAGTTAAAATAAGTTTGATGAATTTCGAAATTTATATTGAGGAGTTCAATTATAATTTTTTAGTGGAATAAACTGTGATTAATTATAGTAAGATTTAATTCATCCGAATTTTGAATTAATACTATAATAGGCAGACTCTTATTATTATTTGTGTGGTCCCAGCTATACCTAGTAAAAGCTTGACAGACTTAGGTAGAAAGTTATTTGGGAGAAAAGTTCTCTATTTGAGTTGGAGTAGGATTCCACTACCGTAGTAGAATCCTACACGATTTTGTGCTGGTTTTTTTGCTCAATTTCGGCCACTACAAATACAAGACTAATTTCACCTAATAACTTACTCTTCAGAATAGTAATATTTGCCCATACAAATATATTTTCATCCTAGGCTTTACTAGGAGCATAGCAGAAGACTGCATCCTTGGATTCTTTCTTTGTAAAGAAATTGTGCAACAGTTTCAATGGGTTAGTGCTTCTAATATTCATAATTTTTCAATCATTGTCTAGTTTATATATATGTGATACTTATGTTTGTGCTTACTTCCGTTCACATGTTCTAATAATTGATATCAGACACTGTCTTACATCTAACAAGATAATGTAATACCACATGAATAGAGTAGCATCAAAATATGGTGTTTAATTATACATGTTTGTTGTGTTTATTCTATGAAAACAATGTTATTTTCTAAAAGATCGTGACTATTCTAAGTACATTTTTTATTTCCGAAATCATGGATTAACATACATAAGTGTGATATGTGATATGAACGAGCCACAATATTTAGAACCCTAAAAACGCCAAAAATTGGTTTTTGCCAACTGGTCATGATTTTGGAATTCTAAAATTCTGTCAAATTCCGATTGACCTCAAATTTGGTAGGTTCTACGGAAACGACCCAGTGAGAAATACTCATCAGCTTTTCTCATGATGTACGTCATTTTTCGGGAATTCGGGGTCGTTTGGATGGGGTTTTGACCATTTGTCATTTTTTTTAAAAAATTTAATAATTGTTTTAGCGAAAAAAATGATAGTAGGGTTCAATCCCTATGGTTTCCATTCATGTTTTACAGTAATATAGTGAATTTATTTGTTGACATAGGTCGTCTTCCACATCAGATAGATGCATTATAGATAATTACTGAGGTTTTGTCTCTAGTTGTTTGATAGCATGTATTAACTCTCCAACTGAGCTATATGTTGATTCAATGAAACTAGGGTTTATAAAAGTGATATTTATCTATCTTAAATTGAGAGTTTACTCTCCATCTGAGTTGGTCCTGTTTTAATTTATGGGTTGAATATCTGACATAACTCATATATTTTGCATGAATAGTTAAGTTTCCCTATCGAATCTAGTTGTTCTATGAGCATGGTAATATGCAATGCGTTATTTTGAATTTTATTATTCTTATTATATAACTAATAATCTATTTAATGTGAATATCTCTCATATCAACCATGTCTTTATTCAACCTACTTACCTCAGTTTTGAACCAAAACAAGTTATAAGGACCAAATTATGCTGACTAAAAAAGGAACCTTGATATTGTCCTAACTGCTGAAGGTTACAAATTCGTAATAACTGAGGAGTGCCCAAAAAAACCTGATGAAGATGATACTGATGATCAGTTTAAGGCCTATGATAAACGGATAAAGGTTGATGAGATGACGCGATGTTACATTCTTGCCTCTATTTCCAATGTTTTGCAACATCAGCGTCAGTCTAAGGGGTCTGCTTATAACATGCTCGAAAGTCTCAAAGAGATGTTCGGTGAGCAAAATTGTTTGGCTAAGCAGACAACCATGAAAGCCCTTTTGAATACCAAGATGACTGAAGGATCATCGGTTAGGGACCATGTTCTGAGTATGATGGGTCTTCTAAATGAATGGGGGTCCTTGGAACTATGATTGATAAGTAATATCAAGTTGAGATGGTCCTGCAGACTCTGCCTGACAGTTTTCAACAATTTCACTTGAACTATAATATGAACAAAATGGATTTGTCACTAGCGAAATTGTTGAATGAGCTACAAGCAACATAATCTATTATCAAACAGCAAGCTCCGGTTGTGGCACTAAATGTTGAGAGAGATTTGGTTTCTAAGACGAGAGGCGATAAGAAGAAGAAGGTTCACAAGGTTTTGGCACCTAGAGGGGCGGCTACTAGTGTGAAAAAGCCCAAAGGAAAGTGATATCACTGCAAGCAACATGGGCATCACAAAAAGTAATGCCCTGCCTATCTGACAAAGTTGAATAAGCAAGGTAATTCAAATTTAAATGTCGTTGAAACTTGTTTAGCGGTTGTCTCTATCATGTTTTGGTGTGTTGATTCAGGAGCTACTAATCATATCTGCACTACTTTGCAGGGGTTTCAGGAAACGCGGCGGCTAAGTGAGAATAAAGTTTGCGTTTTTCAAGCCAATGGCGAGCCAACATCAACTATAACATTAGGAGATATTAGAGTTTCATTTAGTAGTGATAGAGTTTCAGTTTTAAAGGATGTTCTCTATTTACCTTATATTGGAAAGAATTTGATTTCGGTTTCGAAAAGAATGGATGGTGGTTATAATGTTTATTTTGCTAATATCTGTTATTATTAAGTTTAATAAAAGTTTTATCTACACCGCTGCTAGAGTACATGAAATTTTATTCTTGATATATTTCCTTGTGTTCTACAACCAAAAGAATTAAATAACATTAATCTGCTACATAAAAGAAAACGTATTTCTGAATTGAGCCAAATTTATTTATGGCACTTACGTCTAGGTCATATAAATCAAAATAGGATTTCGAGGTTGGTTTCATATGGACCTTTGAGTTCATTGAAATTGGAGGCACTACCAACATGTGAATCCTGTTTAGAAGGAAAAATGACCAAGAGACACTTCCTCTCAAAACAAAATATAGACATTGATAAGTTAGAGCTAATTCACTCTGATTTGTGTGGTCCTATGAATATACAAGAAAGAGATAATTTTGAGTACTTTGTGACTTTCAATGATTACTCAAAATATGGATACATTTATTTGTTGCGCCATAAGTCTGAATGCTTTGAGAAATTCAAAGAATTTAAGACGAAAATGGAGAAACGACATGATAAACATATAAAATCATTGCGACCTGATCGTGGTGGTGAATACCTTTCTGTGAGATTCATTAAATAATTATCATATTTTGGAATTAACTCTCAATTATCTTTCCTAGGAACATCACAACAAAATGGTGTGGCAGAAAGAAAAAATAGGACCCCTATGGAAATGGTTAGATCAATGTTAATTTATTCTGATTTGACTTATTCCTTTTGGGGATATGCTTTAGAAACATCAAATTATATTTTGAATTTAGATCCTTCAAACTCAGTACCTTCAACCACAACAAAATTGTGAACTAGGTGCAAACCTAGTTGTAACGACCCGCCCGGTCGTTCCAAAAATTTTAGCCCTATTTTCCCTATTTATGCTTTATCATATGTTTCTTAGCCTATTTATGTTGTGTTGGGTCAGTTGGTTCGGGTTCGGAGTGGTCGTGGTGAGAACTGAGACACTTAGTCTCTTAAATTGGCTTAATAGTTGGAAAAGTCAACTGGGAGTTGACTTATTGATAAACAACTTTGGAATGTAGATTTTATGGCCCGGATAGCTTCTTTAGGTTATTTGGGACTTAGGGGTGTGTTCGGAATATGGTTTTGATGCCCGGTGTAGAATTAGGCTTGAATTGGCGAAATTGAGTTTTTGGCAATTTCCGGTCGGTAGTGAAAAATTAGCTATCGGGGTCAGAATGGAATTCCGGAAGTTGGAACAAGTTCGTAGTGTCATTTTGGATATGTGTGCAAAATTTCAGGTCAATCAGACGTGTTTTGGATGGTTTCGGCATCTTTGGTGAAATTTAGAAGTTTTAAAGTTCATAGGCTTGAACCCGAGGTGCATTTGATGTTTTTGCATTGTTTTTGGTATTTCGAAGGCTCGACTAACTTTGAATAAGGTTATGGGATGTGTTTGTATGATTGGTTGAGTTCTTGAGGGCCTCGGGTGAATTTCGGGTGGTTAACGGATCAATTTATGGATTTTTGAGATAGTTGTTTTGTTGGTTTTTGCTGCAGGTATTTTTTCTCTTCGCGATCGCGTAGGCCAAGTTGGGCAGGGGTGAAAAATTGCTCTATGCGATCGCAGAGATCAGGTTGCGATCGCGTGGGTCTGTAATGTTGTGCTATGCGAACGCGTGGCCAGGGTAGCGTCCGCGTAGAGGAGAGTGAGCTGGTGAGGAGTGGAAGGTTTTTTTCAGCGCGGTCGCGTGGGGAGGGACGCGATCGCGTGAGTTGGGAAGGCAAAACTTCGCGATAGCGTGGGATATTCCGCGATCGCGTAGGGTTAAATGAGGGGCCTTGGTAGTGTGCTTTAAAAAGCCACATCCGCGAGTTTGAGCCCACTTCTCACCATTATTGGACGAAATTGGAGCTCTTGAGAGAGATTTAAAGAGGGATTCAAAGGGGAACGTTTGGAGGTAAGATTTTTGACTTCATAACTCGATTCTATGTTTATTTCTAAGTGATTAAACCCGAAATTAGTTGGATTTAAACCCAAAATTTGGGGAAGTTAGGACATGAGAAATTGGGACTTTAATTGAGTAATTGAAGGGGCTGTTGTAGTCGGATTTCGATGCTTTTTATATCTATATACTCGGGAAAGGATGAGGATTTTTGTGATGCAATTTTTATAGAATTCCGAGATGTGGGCCTGGGGGGTCGGGTTCGGGTTGAGGCTTCATTTCCGGAAAATGATGTTGTGGTTCAACAACAAGATCAAACTGCACCTGTAGTGACTAGTCCCCAAATTCCAACAAGTCTTTTATTTTCAAATTATACGGAGTATAATTTCGAGTCATGTACTGGATGGATGTACTTTCTTATTGCGTACTTTTAGAATTGCTAACATATATACATGATAAGATTATGTGGTGCGTGTTTTTTCATATGTTATTGTATTCAATATCTAACAAATTGAAAGACAAGCTTTATAAAATAGATTTGAGACTAGAAGAGTTATATGAGAGTGAATGACGGAACACTAAGTCCCAATATGTTCACAAATTGAAAGTTGTGGAGATGTGGTTAAAATGGATGTACAATTTGAATTATATTAGAAATGACAACTTCAAACAAATGGCTAAAACTAGCATAGATAAAATATATATTTAAAAAAATATATATATAAATCGCTTAAGAGAGTTTGCCACGTTCTATGTAGGCTTATGGTGCATTGATACATCATATGTGAGAAGGAAAGGGGTCAAATTTACCTGTTTACTTTTGAATATTTACATTTAACATATGTAATACTTTAATAATATATATTGTTACACAAATATTTTAATGATGATAATAACACAAATCTAACTGATCCTAAACTTTTGTAGGAATTCATGAACATGGAAAGAAAGATATGCAATCTGCTGAAGATGTCAAAAGGAAAAAAGGAACTTGGAAAGAAAGATATGCAAGAAGTTGAAGATGTCAAAAGGAAAGAATTCAAGCCAATATTAAATTAAGCAAAGCCTGGAGCAAATTAATCAAATAAGGATGAGCAAACAAGTTTGAGAATGAAGGAAAATCTATGAAGAAAGAAATCAGAAGATCATGATTGACAGAATTCAAATGGATGTTAGAATAATCACAGGTCAATCAACTTCAAGCATTGATTGATTCAGAAATCAGGAACACGCAAAGAAAGAAGAGCATACCTTTGAACTAAATCCAACTTTATTCATTAACTGAATTCAGAGGAAACCCTTGGGTCATATCTCTTATAATATCTCTTGCCTCAATCTGTGGTCCATCTGCAACGTCTCTAACGACAAGAACAAATCAAGACCTACATATATGAAGAACTAAAGGACCGAAGGAAGATTCACACAACTCCAAATACAAGTTTCTATATTTTTTCGTTCTTAATACACACAATGTATTCTTGAGCTTACCAGTGTCACAAAAT
Organism: Nicotiana knightiana; assembly: GCA_005239525.1. NCBI lineage: Eukaryota > Viridiplantae > Streptophyta > Magnoliopsida > Solanales > Solanaceae > Nicotiana > Nicotiana knightiana. Next base: position 1,174 of record ML423038.1, on the reverse strand, counting down.
AGAGGAAGAGTTAAAAAACAAACAAGAAGTTGTGTCAAGTATTGAGAACCATTGTAAGTGAACATCGTTAGTGGTGAATGAACAAAAATCATAATTGTTGTAATGATTCTCATATTAAATATCTAAGAGAATCCTTGTGACCCAAGGGAACTGGATTTAAGTACCACAACAATACTAAACCAGTATAAAACTCTGTGTTTTTACTGTTTTCTTGTTTCTGCATAATTTGTTTCTGCTAATCTCTAAGTTGTAAAAGATTCAATTATCACTCACATTAGCCAACTGATTTTTCATTAGCCACAATTCACCCCTCCCCTCTTGTGTTTCAATTGGTATTAGAGCAAGGACTCACAAAGTATTGCTTAAACGCAAGTGAGAAAAAGTCATGGGATCAAACACAGTTATTGGAGCACTCATTCAAGAAGGATACTCTCATGTAAAACCAACCTACTTTAATGGTCAGCACTTCTTACACTAGAAAGTGCATATGGAAACCTACACAAAATTATATGACATAAGGTATGGCACGTGACCAAAAAAGAAATTCTCCCAATTCCACCAAGGAAGGATAAAGATGGTATGATTTAGGTATCATTTGACCCTCTCGACTTAGATGATTACACTAATGAGCAAGCTGTCATTGTTCAAGTGAATGCCAATGCAAAAAATCTTTTGTATAATGCCATAAATGGAGAAGAGTATGAGAATACATTAAATTGTGAAACTGCAAAATAAATGTGGGACAAACTAGAAGTGACCTAAGAAGGTACAAATAAGGTCAAAGAGACAAGGATAAATCTTATGGTTCATGAATATGAGTTGTTTCAAAATGAAGGAGGGTGAATCAGTAGAAGAATATTCTCAAGGTTCAGCAAAATCATTGGTGATCTGAAATCATTCAGAAGACCCTTGAAAACTGAAGAACAAGTTAGAAAAATCCTCAGAATCTTTTCTACAGCATGACATCCAAAGGTTATTGCCTTAGAATGTCAGGATCATGATAAAATGTCATAAGTTGAATTGCGAGGTGATATCATAGCTTTTGAAAAGACTCATCTAAACAGATGAGCACCAGAAGAGAAAATAAATGTTGTTTTCAAGGTAACTGCAGTCGAGTCTGAAGAAGAAGAAGAAGAAGAAGAAGAAGAAGAAGAAGAAGAAGAAGAAGAAGAAG
>ML423037.1:3385-13391 GCA_005239525.1 Nicotiana knightiana | reverse complement strand
GGTACGAAAGAAAACAAGAAGGTAAACTAATAGGTATTACAACTTAATCAAGAAGTATACCTTTCAGAGAAGAAAAATAAAAATGAAAAGGACTTATCTGGAGGAATATGCTGACTTCAATGAACATGACATGCACTTTGGACTGGATGCCCGATCTGTTCGAACCGTCTAATTCTCAAAATCTATTGTAAACTTCACTTCGAAACTGAGTTATTTGTCTTAACCATGCTTGTGTCGGGATATATGAATACCTTAATCGATCAACGATGCCCTTTGTGATTTTTCACCAATTGACCTCTCTCGTTTGTCTTTCTCTCAACTCACTATCGCCTTATAGTGCCCGTGAAGGTTTTCACCAATAAGACTCTCTCATTTTATTTTTCTCTCTTTACAATGGCCGAGGCATCACTGTAATATACCAACTTAGCATTCTCGAAACCTATTAAGAGTAAGATAAAAATTTAGAGTATTAAGATTAGCCTTAAAAGAAATATTTACACCAAAATAGTATATAATTTGGGAGTGGTCAAAAATTAGTTGTTCACACCGATAACGGGCCCATACCAAGACGTCCGACCTGGAGTATGGCAGGCGATAATACAGGCACGACTGGTGGAATTCAAGTTTAATTATCATAAAATGCCAAAAAATGTAACTTGATCATTTCCAAGCATTGGTTATGGTTCCTAAGGTCGTATTTGATGTCCCAGACAAATATCATGCGATCCGGTACCGTCTCCATACCAAGGCGTCCGGCTTGGACCATGGCAGGCGATAATACAGGGACGACTGGCGGAATCCCAATTTATTTTCCATAAAATGCTAAAAAATGTAACTTAATCATTTCGATGCCTTGGTTAGGGTTCCTTGGGTCGTATTTTCTGTCCCAGACTAATATCATGCGATCCGGTACCGACTCCGTACCAAGGCGTCCGGTGTGGACCACGGCAGGCACTAATATAGGCACGACTGGTGGAATTCTAGCTTAATTTCCATAAAATGCCAAAAAATGTAACTTGATCATTTCTAAGCGTTGGTTATGGTTCCTTGGGCCGTATTTGTTGTCCCGGACAAATATCATGTGATCCAGTACCGGCTCCGTACCAAGGCGTCCGTCCTGGACCAAGGCAGGCGATAATACAGGCACGATTGGCGGAATTCCAATTTAATGTCCATAAAATGCAATAAAGCGTAACTTGATCATTTTGAAGCATTGGTTATGGTTCCTTGGGTCGTATTTGATATCCCGGACAAATATCATGCCATCCGGTACCGGCTCCGTACCAAGGCGTCCGGCCTGAACCATGGCAGACAATAATATAGGCACGACTGGTGGAATTCCAGTTTAATTGCCATAGAATGCCAAAAAATGTAACTTGATCATTTTGAAGCGTTGGTTATGGTTCCTTGGGTCGTATTTGCGGTCCCGGACAAATATCATGCGATTCGGTACCGGTTGTGTACCAAGGTGTCGGGCCTGGACCATGGCAGGCGATAATACAGGCACGAATGGCGGAATTCCAGTTTAATTGCCACAAAATGCAAAAAACTAACTTGATCATTTCAAAGCGTCGGTTATGGCTCCTTGGGTCGCGTTTGATGTCCCGGAGAAATATTGTGCGCTCGGGTACCGGCTTAGTACCAAGGCGTCTGGCCCGAACCATGGCAAACTATAATACAGGCACGACTGGTAGAATGCCTGTTCAATTGCCATAAAATGCCATAAAATGTAACTCTATCATTTCGAAGCGTTAGTTATGGTTCCTTGGGTTGTATTTGATGTCCCGAACAAATATCATGCGATGCCCCTACGCGCTTCGTACAAAGCCGTCCGGCCTAGACCATGGCAGGCGATAATACATGCACGACTTGTGGAATTCCAGTTTAATTGCGATAAAGTGACAAAAAATGTAACTTGACCATTTCAAAGCGTTGGTTATAGTTCCTTGGGACGTATTTGATGTCCTGGACAAATATCATGCTATCCGGTACCGGCTACGTACCAAGGCGTCCAGCTTGGACCATGGCAGGCGATAATACAGGTACGACTGGCGGAATTCCAGTTTCATTGTCAAAAAATGCAAAAAAAAGTAACTTGATCATTTAGAAGCATTGGTTATGGTTCTTAATGTTGTATTTGATGTTCCGGACAAATATCATGCGATCCGGTACTGGCTCCATACCTAGGCGTCCGGCCTGGACCATGGCAGGCAATAATACAGGCACGACTGACAGAATTCAAGTTTAATTATCATAAAATGCCAAAAATGTAACTTGATAAAGCGTTGGTTTTGGTTCCTTGGGTCATATTTGATGTCCCGGAAAAATAACACGTGATCTGGTACCGGCTCCGTACCAAGGCGTCCAACTTGGACCATGGCAGGCGATAATACAGGCATGACTACCGGAATTCCAGTTTAATTGCCATAAAATGCCAAAAATGTAACTTGATAAAGCGTTGGTTTTGGTTCCTTGGGTCATATTTGATGTCCCGGACAAATACCATGCAATCTGGTACCGTCTCCGTACCAAGGCGTTAGATTTGGACCATGGCAAGCAATAATAGGGGCATGACTGGCGGAATTCGAGTTTCATATTCATAAAATGCCAAAAAATGTAACTTGATCATATCAAAGCGTTGGTTAAGGTTCCTAAGGTCGCATTTTATGTTCCCGACATATATCATGCGATCCGGTACCGGCTCCATACCAAAGGGTCGGACCTGGACGATGGCAGGCGAAAATACAACCACGACTAGCGGAATTCCAGTTTCATTGCCATAAAATGCCAAAAAATGTAACTTGATCATTTCAAAGCGCTAGTTATGGTTCCTAAGGTCATATTTGATGTCTCAAACTAATATCATGCGATCCGGTACCGGCTCCGTACCAATGCGTCCGGCCTGGACCATGGCAGGCGATAATACAGGCACGACTGGCGGAATTCTAGTTTAATTTCCATAAAATGCCAAAAAATGTAACTTGATCATTTCTAAGCGTTGGTAATGGTTCCTTGGGTCGTATTTGATGTCCCGGAGAAATATCATGTTATCCGGTACCGGCACCGTAGCAAGGCGTCCGGCCAGGACCATGGCAGGCGATAATACAGGCACGATTGGCGGAATTCCTGTTTAATTGCCACAAAATGCCAAAAAATGTAACTTTATCATTTCGAAGCATTGGTTATGGTTCCTTGGGTTGTATTTGATGTCCCGGATAAATATCATATTATCCGGTACCGGCTCTGTACCAAGGCGTCCAGCCTGGACCATTGCAGTCGATAATACAGGCACGACTGGCGGAATCCCAGTTTAATTTCCATAAAATGCCAAAAAATGTAAGTTGATCATTTCGAAGCGTTGGTTATGGTTCCTTGGGTTGTATTTTATGTCCCGGAAAAACATCATGCTATCCGGTATCGTCTCCGTACCAAGGCGTCCGGCCTGGATCATGGCAGGCAATAATACAGGCACGACGCGAAATTCTAGTTTAATTTCTATAAAATGCCAAAAACTGTAACTTGATCATTTTTAAGCATTTTTTATGGTTCCTTGGGTCGTATTTGATGTCCCGAACAAATATCATGTGATTCGGTACCGGCTTCGTACCAAGGCGTCCGGCTTGGACCAAGGCAGGTGATAATAAAGGCACGACTAGCGAAATTCGTGTTTAATTGCCATAAATGCCAAATAATGTAACCTGATCATTTTGAAGCGTTGGTTGTGGTTCCTTGGGTCGTATTTGATGTCCCGCAAAAATATCATGCTATCTGGTAACGGCTCCATACCAAGGCGTCCGGCCTGGACCATGGCAGGCGATAATACAGGCACGAATGTGGAATTTCAGTTTAATTGCCAGAAAATGCTAAAAAATGTAACTTGATTATTTCGAAGCGTCGGTTATGGTTCCTTGGGAGGTATCTTATGTCTCGAAAAAATATCATGCGATCGGATACCGGCTTAGTACCAAGGCGTCCGGCCTGGACCATGGGAGGCGATAATACAGGGATGACTAGCGGAATTCTAGTTTCATTGTCATAAAATGCCAAAAAATATAACTTGATCATTTCCAAGCGTTGGTTATGGTTCCTAAGGTCGTATTTGATGTCCTGGACAAATATCATGCAATCCGGTACCGGCTCCGTACCAAGGCGTCCAGCTTGGACTATGGCAGGCGATAATACAGGCACGACTAGCGAAATTCCAGTTTAATTGCCATAAAATGCTAAAAAATGTAACTTGATCATTTTGAAGCATTAGTTGTTCCATGGGTTGTATTTGATGTCCAGGACAAATATCATCCAATCTGCTACCGGCTCCGTACCAAGGCGTTCGGTCTCGACCATGGCAGGCGATAATACATGCACGACTTGCAGAATTTGAGTTTCATTGTCATAAAATGCCAAAAAATGTAACTTGATCATTTCGAAGCGTTGGTTATGGTTCCTAAGGTCATATTTGATGTCCCGGACAAATATCATGCGATCCTGTATCGTCTCCTTACCTAGGCGTCCGGCCTGGACCTTGGCAGGCGATAGTATAAGCACGAGTGGCGGAATCCAAGTTTAATTGCCATAAAATGCCAAAAAATGTAACTTGATAATTTTGAAATGTTGGTTATGGTTCCTTGTGTCATATTTGATGTCCCGGACAAATATCATGCGATCCTGTATCGTCTCCTTACCTAGGCGTCCGGCCTGGACCTTGGCAGGCGATAGTATAAGCACGAGTGGCGGAATCCAAGTTTAATTGCCATAAAATGCCAAAAAATGTAACTTGATAATTTTGAAATGTTGGTTATGGTTCCTTGTGTCATATTTGATGTCACGGATAAATATCATGTGATCCGGTACCGGCTCCGTACCAACAGGTCCGACCTGGACAATAGTAGGCGATAATACAGGCACGTCTGGCGGAATTCCAGTTTAATTTTCCTAAAATGCCAAAACATTTAACTAGATCATTTCGAAGCGTTGGTTATGGTTATTTGGGTCGTATTTGATGTCCCAGAAAAATATCATGCAATCCGGTACAGGTTCCGTACGAAGGCATCCGGCTTGGACAATGGCAGGCGATAATACAGGCACGACTGGCGGAATCCCAGTTTAATTGCCATAAAATGCCAAATAATGTAACGTGATCATTTTGAAGCATCGGTTACGGTTCCTTGGGTCGTATTTTATGTCCCAGAAAAATATCCAGCTATCTGGTACCGGCTCCGTACCAAGGCATCCTGGACCATGGCAAGGGATAATACAGGCACGATTGGCGGAATTTCAGTTTAATTGCCATAAAGTTCCAAAAAATGTAACTTGATCATTTCAAAGCGTTGTTTATGGTTCCTTGGGTCGTATTTGATGTCCCAGAAAAATATCCTATTATCCGATACCGGCTCTGTACCAAGGCGTCTGCCCTGGACCATTGCAGGCGATAATACAGGCACGACTGGCGGAATCCCAGTTTAATTGCCATAAAATGCCAAAAAATGTAACTTGATCATTTCGAAGCATTGGTTATGGTTCCTTGGGTCATATTTGATGTCTCGGAAAAATATCATGCTATCGGGTACCGTCTCCGTACCAAGGCGTCCGACCTGGACCATGGCAGGTGATAATACAGGCACGACAGGCGGAATTCTAGTTTAATTTCTATAAAATTCCAAAAAATGTAACTTCATCATTTTTAAGCTTTGTTGATGGTTCCTTGGGTTGTATTTGATGTTCCGAACAAATATCATGCGATCCGGTACTGGCTTCGTACCAAGGCGTCCGGCTTAGACCATAGCAGGTGATAATACAGGCACAACTAGCGGAATTCGAGTTTAATTGCCATAAATGCAAAATAATGTAACTTGATCATTTCGAAGCATTGGTTGTGGTTCCTTGGGTCGTATTTTATGTCCCGTACAAAAATCATGCAATCCAGTACCGGCTCCGTACCAAGGCGTCCGGCCTGGACCATGGCAGGCGATAATACAGGCACGAATGGCGGAATTCCAGTTTAATTGCCACAAAAGGCTAAAAAATGTAACTTGACCATTTCGAAGCATCGGTTATGGTTCCTTGGAGGTATTTCATGTCTCGGAAAAATATCATGCTATCCGGTACCGGCTCCGTACCAAGGCTTCCGACCTGGACCATGGCAGGCGATAATACAGGGACGACTAGCGGAATTCTAGTTTCATTGACATAAAATGCCAAAAAATGTAACTTGATCATTTCCAACCGTTGGTTATGGTTGCTAAGGTCGTATTTGATGTCCCGGACAAATATCATGCAATTCGGTACTGGCTCCGTACCAAGACGTCCGACCTGGACCATAGCAGGCGATAATACAGGCACGACAGGCGGAATTCCATTTTAATTGCCATAAAATGCCAAAATATGTAACTTGATCATTTCGAAGCGTTGGTTGTGGTTCCTTGGGCCGTATTTGATGACCCGAAAAAATATCCTATTATCCGGTACCTCCTCCGTACCAAGGCGTCCGGCCTGGACCATGGCAGGCAATAATACAGGCACGAATGGTGGAATTCCAGTTTAATTGCCACAAAATGCTAAAAAATGTAACTTGATCATTTCGAAGCGTCGTTTATGGTTCCTGGGAGGTATTTGATGTCTCGGAGAAATATCATGCACTCGGGTACCGGCTTAGTACCAAGGCGTCCGGCCTGGACCATGGCAGGCGATAATACAGGGACGACTAGGGGAATTCTAGTTTCATTGTCATAAAATGCCACAAAATGTAACTTGATCATTTCCAACCATTGGTTATGGTTCCTAAGGTCGTATTTGATTTCACGGACAAATATCATGCAATCCGGTAACGGCTCCGTACCAAGGCGTCCAGCTTGCACCATGGCAGGTGATAATACAGGCACGACTAGCAAAATTCCAGTTTAATTGCCATAAAATGCCAAAAAATGTAACTTGATCATTTCAAAGCATTGGTTATGGTTCCATGGGTTGTATTTGATGTCCAGGAAAAATACCATGCAATCCGGCACTGGCTCCATGCCAAGGCGTTCGGTCTAGACCATGGCAGGCGATAATACAGGCACGACTGGCGGAATTCGAGTTTCATTGTCATAAAATGCCAAAAAATATAACTTGATCATTTCGAAGCGTTGGTTATGGTTCCTAAGGTCGTATTTGATGTCCCGGAAAAATATCATGCGATCCGGTACCGGCTCCGTACCTAGGTGTCTGGCCTGGACCATGGCAGGCGATAATATAGGCACGACTGGTGGAATCCGTGTTTAATTGTCATAAAATGCCAAAAAATGTAACTTGATCATTTCGAAACGTTGGTTATGATTCCTTGGGTCATATTTGATGTCCCGGATAAATATCACGCGATCCGGTACCGGCTCCGTACCAAGGCGTCCGACCTGGACAATGGCAGGCGATAATACAGGCACGACTAGCGAAATTCCAAGTTAATTTCCATAAAATGCCAAAACATTTAACTAGATTATTTCGAAGCGCTGGTAATGGTTCTTTGGGTCGTATTTGATGTCCTAGAAAAATACCATGCAATCCGGTACAGGTTCCGTACCAAGGCATCCGGCTTGGACAATGGCAGGAGATAATACAGGCACGACTAGCGGAATCCCAGTTTAATTGCCATAAAATGCCAAAATATGTAACTTGATCATTTCGAAGCATTGGTTATGGTTCCTTGGGTCGTATTTTATGTCCCAAAAAAATATCATGCTATCCGGTACTGGCTCCGTACCAAGGCGTCTGGCCTGGACCATGGCATGCGATAATACAACCACGATTGGCGGAAATCTAGTTTAATTGCCATAAAATGCCAAAAAAATGTAACTTGATCCGTTCGAAGCGTTGGTTGTTGTTCCTTGGGTCATATTTGATGTCCCGAAAAAATATCATATTATCCGGTACCGTCTCTGTACCAAGGCGTCCGGCCTAGACTATGGCAGGTGATAATACAGGCACGACTGGCGGAATACCAGTTTAATTGCCATAAAATGCCAAAAAATGTAACTTGATCATTTCAAAGCGTTGGTTATGGTTCCTTGGGTCGTATTTGATGTCCCAGAAAAATATCATTCTATCTGATACCGTCTTCGTACCAAGGCGTCTGACCAGGACCATGGCAGGCGATAATACATGCACGACAGGCGGAATTCTAGTTTAATTTCTATAAAATGCCAAAAAATGTAACTTGATCATTTTTAAGCGTTGGTTATGGTTCCTTGGGTTGTATTTGATGTCCCGAACAAATATCATGCGATACGGCACTGGCTTCGTGCCAAGCCGTCCGGCTTGGACCATGGCAGGTGATAATAAAGGCACGACTAGCGGAATTCGAGTTTAATTGCCATAAATGCCAAATAATGTAACTTGATCATTTCGAAGCGTTGGTTATGGTTCCTTGGGTTGTATTTGATGTCCCGAACAAATATCATGCGATACGGCACTGGCTTCGTGCCAAGCCGTCCGGCTTGGACCATGGCAGGTGATAATAAAGGCACGACTAGCGGAATTCGAGTTTAATTGCCATAAATGCCAAATAATGTAACTTGATCATTTCGAAGCGTTTGTTGTGGTTCCTTGGGTTGCATTTGATGTCTTGGAAAAATATCATGCGATCCAGTAGCGGCTCCGTACCAAGGCGTCTGGCCTGGACCATGGCAGGCGATAATANGTATTTGATGTCCCGGAAAAATATCATGCTATCCGGTACCGGCTCCATACCAAGGCGTCCGGCCTGGACCATGGCAGGCGATTCTATAGGCACGACTAGCGGAATTCCAATTTTATTGTCATAAAATGCCAAAAAATGTAACTTGATCATTTCGAATCGTTGGTTATGGTTCCTAAGATCGTATTTGATGTCCCGGTCAAATATCATGCGATTCGGTACCGGCCCTGTGCCAAGGCATCTGGCCTGGAACATGGCAGGCGATAATACAGGCACGAGTGGCAGAATTCCAATTTAATTGCAATAAATGCCAAAAAATGTAACTTGATCATTTCGAAGCCTTGGTTATGGTTCCTTGGGTCGTATTTCATGTCCCAGAGAAATATCATGCGATAGGGTACCGGCTCCAAACCAAGGAGTCCGGCCTGGACCATGGCAGGCGATTATACAGGCACGACTGGCAGAATTCCATAAAATGCCAAAAAATGTAACATTATTATTTCTAAGCATTGGTTATGGTTCCTTGGGTCGTATTTGATGTCCCAGAGAAATATCATGTGATCGGGTACCATATCCATACCAAGGAGTTCGGCCTGGACCATGGCAGGCGATAATACAGGCACGACTAACGGAATTCCAGTTTCATTGTCATAAAATGCCAAAAAATGTAACTTGATCATTACAAAGCGTTGGTTATGGTTCCTAAGGTCGTATTTGATGTCCCGGACAAATGTCATGAGATTTGGTACCGGCTCCGTACCAAGGCCTCCGACTTGGACCATGGCAGGCGATAATACAGGCACGACTGGCGGAATTCGAGTTTCATTGTCATAAAATGCCAAAATATGTAACTTGATCATTTTGAAGCATTGGTTATGGTTCCTAAGGTCGTATTTGATGTCCCGGACAAATATCATGCAATTCGGTACCGGCTCCGTATCAAGGCATCCGGCCTGGACCATGGCAGGCGATAATAGTGGCATGACTGGCGGAATTCCAATTTAATTGCCAGAAAATGGCAAAAAATGTAACTTGATCATTTTGAAGCCTTGGTTATGGTTCCTTGGGTCGTATTTGCAGTCCCAAACAAATATCATGTGATCCGGTATCGCCTCTGTACCAAGGCGTGCGGCTTGGACCATGGCAAGCGATAATACAGGCTTGACTAGCGGAATTCTAGTTTAATTGCCATAAAATGCCAAAAAATGTAATTTGATAATTTTGAAGCGTTGGTTGTGGTTCCTTGGGTCGTATTTGATGTCCCGTAAAAATATCATGTAATCTCGTACCGTATCCGTACCAAGGCGTCCGACCTGGACCATGGCAGGCGATAATACA
>MDKJ01323496.1:0-27566 GCA_005239525.1 Nicotiana knightiana | reverse complement strand
AATTATATGAAAGGAAAAGTTAATTAGAATGCAATATGAGTGGTGAATAGACCACAACCCTGGAATATATGTCTCTATTGAATACATCACATTAATTCTTGGCACTTGATAATTAGTTATTTCATAGAATTTTAGTATAAAATAGTACATCCTTGATTTTATATTGGCTTGGTTAAATAACGATTAGAGTGAGTTAGCAAGTAGTGTACACAAGTCCTTGTGGGTACGATATCTGGACTTAAAATCCTGTATTACTTGTCGACCACGTACACTTGCGTGTGCATTGGGAAATCAACCAAAAATCCGCTCCCACTTCCACTCCGGAATATCCAACCTTTGACGCAACCCACCTGGCCTCTGGTGCTCATACTTGACCTACTGACAGTTGAGACACCAAGCTACAAACTCCACAATATCCTTCTTCATCCGCCTCCACCGATAATGTTGTCTCAAATCCTTATACATCTTTGCGGCACCCGGATGGATGGAATACCGCTAGCTATGGGCCTCTACTAGAATCAACTCTCGAAGCCCATCCACATTTGGCACACAAATCCGACCCTAGATCCTCATAACCCCATCATCACCAATAACTACATCCCTGGCATCACCTCGTCGGACCCTGTCCAGAAGAACGAGCAAGTATGGGTCATTATACTGGCGCTCTCTGATCCGGTCATAAAGAGAAGACCTGGAAGCTACACGAGCTAATACCCGACGGGGCTGTGATAGATCCAATCTCACCACCTGGACTGCTAAGGCCTGAACATCAAGTGCTAATGGTCTCTTTGCTGCTGGAAGATATGCTAGACTCCCCAAACTCTCTGCTCTACGACTCAAGGCATCGGCCACTACATTGGCCTTCCCTGGATGGTATAGAATAGTGATATCATAGTCCTTGAGAAGCTCCAACCATCTCCTCTGACGCAAATTCAGATCCTTCTTCTTAAACAGATACTGCAGAATACGGTGATCAGTGAAAACCTCACAATGCACCCCATACAAATAATGACGCCAAATCTTCAAGGCGTGAACAATGGCTTCTAGGTCGAGATCATGCACTGGGTAATTCTTCTCACGAGTCTTCAACTGGCGCGAGGTGTAGGCAATCACCCTACCCTCCTTCATCAAAACACAACAAATGCTTATCCTCGAGGTATCACAATATACGTTATAAGAACCTGAAGCTGATGGCAATACTAACGCTGAAGCTGAGGTCAATGCAGTCTTGAGCTTCTGAAAGCTCTCCTCACACTCGTCTGACCACCTGAACGGAGCACCCTTCTAGGTCAATTGGGTCAAGGGTGAAGCAATAGAAGAAAACCCCTCCACAAAGTGACGGTAATATCCTGCCAAACCAAGGAAGCTCCTAATCTCCGTAGCTTAGGACGGTTTGGGCCAACTCTGCACCACCTCTATCTTCTTCTGATCAACCTGAATACCTTCACTAGACACCATGTGCCCCAAGAAAGCTACTGAGCCAAGCCAGAACTCATACTTGGAGAACTTTGCATAAAGCTTCTCCTCCCTCAATCTCTGTAAAACAACTCTCAAATGTTGAGTGTGCTCCTCCTGGCTACGAGAATATACCAGGATGTCATCAATGAAAACAATAACAAAAGAATCCAAGTACGGCTGAAACACGCTGTTCATCAAATGAACGAACGCTGCTTGGGCATTGGTCAACCCAAAAGACATCACCATAAACTCTTAGTGACCATAACGAGTCCTGAAAGCTGTCTTGGGAATATCAGGATCCCAAATATTTAGCTGATGATACCCGAATCTCAAATCAATCTTAGAGAACACTCTGGCTCCCTGAAGCTGGTCAAACAAATCATCAATACGAGGCAAGAGATACCTCTTCTTGACTGTAACCTTGTTCAAATGCCTGTAGTCAATACACATTCTCATGGAACCATATTTCTTCTTTACAAATAACATCGGTGCACCCCTAGGCAACACACAAGGCCAAATGAACCCCTTATATAGGAGTTCCTGAAGCTGCTCATTCAATTCCTTTAAATCCATTGGCGCCATATGATACGGTGGAATAGAAATAGGCTGAGTGCCCGGCACCAAATCGATACCAAAATCAATATCCCTGTCAGGTGGCATGCCTGGCAGGTCAGTAAGAAACACATCTAGAAAATCACGGACCATAGGAACAGAATAAATAGTTGGAGTATCAGCACTAACATTCCTCACAAAAGCCAAATACGATAAACATCCCTTTTCTACCATACGCTGGGCCTTAAGGTAAGAAATCACCCTACTAGGCACATACTCAATAGATACTCTCTACTCAACCCTCGAAAATCCTCGCATCGCTAAGGTCACGGTCTTAGCGTGACAATCCAGAATAGCATGACATAGAGATAGCCAATACATGCCCAATATCACGTCAAAGTCAACCATGATAAGCAATAATAGATCCACTCGGGTCTTCAGACCCCCCCTAATAGATATCACACACGACCAGTACATACGGTCCACAACAATAGTATCGCCCACCAAAGTCGACACATGAACAGATGTAACTAAGGACTCACGAGGCATATCTAGAAAATGAGCAAAGTATGATGAAACATAAGAATACATGGAACCTGGATCAAATAATACCGAAGCATCTCGGTGATATACTAAAACATTACTTGTAATCACTACATCTGAGGCCATAGCATCTGGTCTGGCTGGAAGTGCATAAAATCGAGCCTGACCTCCACGTTATCTATCTCCCCCTCTAGGGCGGCCTCTAGATGATTGGCCCTTACCCCTAGTTGCCTAGGCGGGTGGTGAAGTAACTGGTGCTGAAGCTAAAGGCTGGTTCCTCTGCTGGAATGAACCACCCGAAAGATCGTGAAAAAACCTCTTGATATCACCCAGATCACCACACTCAAAGCAACCCCTATATACAAATGACGGTGGGGGCTGAAGGGAACCCCTAGAACTAGAATAACCACTAGAAGAACCATGCGCTGAGAAATCCTGAACTGATGGTGGCCGAGATGAACTCTGTACTGGAAGAGAATTGAATGAGGAATGGCCCGGATGAGATCTGGGGGGACAATGCCCCGATGATGCACCACTGTAGGCTGGGCGGACTGGCTGAGGAGGCCTAAATGAACGTCCTCTACTGTGCTAAGATTGACCTCCTGAATGAACACCACTAAAACTACCAGACCCTAGAAGCCTTTTGTCCTCCTCCTCGACTCGCTCCTGGCAGCGAACTGATTCAATCTCTCTAGAAATGTCAACCACCTTCTCAAAAGAAGCTTAAGATGACCTCTCCCTGGTCAAAAAATGCGAAGATGATAAGTGAGGCCATTAACGAACCTCCTGATCCTCTCCCTATCTGTGCGAACTAGCCAAATAGCATGACGGGCCAACTCGGAGAACCTCATCTCATACTGCGTCACGGTCATGTCCCCCTGACGCAACTACTCGAACTCCTTGCACAGATCCTCCCTGCGGGACTATGTTACATACTTCTCCAGGAAAAGAATGGAGAACTGATGCCAGGTAAGGGGTGCTGCATCAACAGGGTCTACGCCTCTCATAGGCCTCCCACCAAGCGAGTGCAGCTCCTGAGAACTGGAAGGTAGTAAATAGAACCCCATTGGCTTCCAATATCCCTGCTGTGCGAAGAATCCTCTGACACTCGTCCAAGAAGCGCTGGGCATCCTTGCCCTTAGTACCACTGAAAGTCGGAGGCTGAAGTATACTAAATCCCTCTAACCTACGCTGCTCATCGTATGCCAAATATGGGACCACAAAATCCTGGGCGGGGGCAACCGGCTGGGCTGGAGCTATCCCCGGCGTTTGAAGCACCTGGGTAACCTGCTCAGGTGTCCGGGCAGCTGGAGTCTGAGTGCCTCCCCCGGCCTGAAACGTAGCGGCAGTAGTAGACATAGCGACTGCATGTGCAAGACTGGTGCACACCACTAAAATCTGAGCTAGGGCCTTCTGAAGACCCGGAATCACAATAGGCACTGCCGGTGCCTGAGCTGGTCCCACCGGAACATCTGCGTCAGGGACCTAATCCTGAATAATATGAGGGTTCATAGGTACTGCCCCGACTGCTGCGCGGGCTGCACCCCTCCCTTTGCCACGGCCTCGACCGCGGCCTCGGCCTCTCGCTGGTCTAGCCGGTGTCTAGTCACCTTGATCGGTAGCGTGAGGCATCACCATCTGTGAGAGAATGAACACAATAGAAATTTAGTTCCAGGAGTCAACAGATTCGCATGACAGAATTCAAGAATGTGAGATTTTTCCTAAGGGTTTTGTAGCCTCTCGAAGATAAGTACAGACATCTCCGTACCAACCTGCTCATGACTGGCGAGACCTATTTAACCTAGAACTTTGATACCAACCTGTCACGACCCCAAAACACCAGTCGTGATGGCGCCTGTCGTGAAATCAGGCAAGCCACACATTTTGTTGAAGTAAGATTGTTTTTCAGAAAAAATGTAAATTCAGTAGCAAAAGTATCAACAATAATCCATTTAAAAGTTTAACATCATCAAAACATCATTTAAAAACAGAACCCAGATCTAGTGTCACCGAGCCACAAGCTACTTTAAATACAATGTCGAAATGTAAGCTGACATAATATTGTCTGTAGAAAACGAAATACAATAGAAAAATAAAGAAGGATAAATCGAGGCTGCGATCGCCAGCTGCTACCTCGAAGACTCCAGGGAACTCTGTCAGCCAATCAACCACTGCTACCGGGCCTCGATGAACCCGGATCTTCACACAAGGTGCATGGGGTAACGTGAATACACTAACTAAGAAGTAACGAACCCAAACTACGGGATGAGAGGCAGTGAAGGACTAAACCTCAATAATTGTAATGAAAATAGCACATATAATTTAGGCATGTTCACAGTTTTAACAGATAATGAAAACAGAATATGACCGATATGATAAGTAACCCAGTTATATCTCAGTACTCTACATGCCAATGTATCACCAGTGTGGAAATGCACCTAGTGCTCACAACTCTCACATCGAAGTCCACTCAGTACTGTACATGGCTCTCGGGCCCAAGGAAGATCCATCTCGGATAGTACACAAACACTGGTGACCGTAGTCACTCAGTACTGAGGAAAAAGGCCGATCTATCCCCACAGAGAAGATCCATCTCCGGAACACAATACTTGGACAAGATCCATGTCCAGGGACGATCCATCCCTCACATATCATCAATTTCGGACAAGATCCATGCCCAGGTAAGATCCATCCCTCAATATCAATGCGCTCACTGGGGGTGTGAAGACTCCGGAGGGGCTCCTATTAGCCCAAGCACTATATCAAGACAACGAAGGCATGATCAGAGTATCACTGCGGTGTGCAGTCCGATCTCATAAATGTCTCAATAACAGGCTCTCGACCTCACTAAGTCATTACTCTCCAGTCTCGCTCCCATGGTCTCACAGATGCATGAACTAGCCCAAAACAATGATAAATATATAAAATCAACAATTACCGAGACTAAGGCATGAAATGATATGCTATGACAGGATTGAGTATACAAAATCAAATAAACACATAAGGAGACATCAATATACGATCACTTCGGTCTCGGCATTTTCGGCGTGAAGCCCTAGCATTTGACTTAGTATGATTTCTAGCATGTTCACATTAACCACATCAATAAAAGTGTGGATATCAATCCGAATTAGCTACTTGACGATTCCATGGGATGGGCCAGGCCACAAATCACACGGTGCACGCCCGCACAACCGTCACCTTAATTATAGTCATATATCATATAATTCAGGGTTTCAAACCCTCAGAACCAAGTTTGGAAATGTTACTTACCTCAAAACCGGCTAAAACCCTAGCCCTCAATGCCTTTGCCTCTAGAATCGGCCTCTGATTTCTCCAAATCTACCAAAAATCAGATTTATATGATTAATATATACCAAGGAACGAAACCCACCCGAAAATTATCAAATTCACCCAAAAATCCCGAAATTAGCCAAACCCGACCCCCGATCCCACGTCTCGAAATTTGATAAAAATCACATCACAAGAATCCTCATCCTCCCACGAGTCTATACATACCAAGAACATCAAAATCGGACCTCAAATGACCTCTCAAATATCCAATTAAAGGTCTACAATTACAAGCCCTAATTCCCCAATTTTTGTCACTAATTTCCACAATTTTCACCCCTAATCAGTCAAATAATCACATATAAATGAGTTTTAAGTCCAAAAGTCTTACCTACCCGAAGAACCCTCAAATTTCCTCTTCAAAACCCTCCAAAAAGCTGCAAACCCGTATAAAAATGGTGGAAAATGACCAAAATTCACTAAGGGTTCTATTTATAAGTTCTGCCCGGCGATGACCGCACCTGCAGCTTAATTCTCGCACCTGCAGACCCGCACCTGGGGTCCAAGGAGCGCACCTACGAGATTTCATTTAAATTCCAAATTCCACATATGTGCTTCATCTTCCGCAGGTGCGGCCCGTCCTCCGCATCTGCGGTCCGTCTCCAGCCTAGCCAATTTCGCATCTCCGACCGATTTACCGCACCTGCGACTCCGCAGGTGCGGTTAATCCTCCACATCTGTGGTCTTCCTCCCCTTAGCCATTTCCACTTCTACAATCCCTCGTCCACTTCTGCAGACTTGCACATGCGGTCCCCTATCCGCAGGTGCGGAAAAACTAGAAGGCTTTACACCAGCAGTTCCAAAATGGCAAAAACCATGCCGATAACCATCCGAACTCATCCCGAGGCCCTCGGGACCTTAACCAAAAGTACCAACAAGTCATAAATAAGTACCCGGACTTAGTTGAACCATCTGAACATCCAAAATAACACTGAAACATCAAATCAACCCATGATTCAAGCCTAAGGATTTTCAAACTTTCCAAAAATCACCAATGATGTCGAAACTACCCAAAACTCGTCTGAATGACCTGGAAATTTGCACACACATCCAAAATGACGCTATGAACCTGTTCCAAATTTTGGAATTCCGTTCCGACCCCGATAGATAATTTTCCACTGCCGACCGGAAATTACCAAAAACTCAATTTCGCTAATTCAAGCCTAATTCTACTCCGGACCTCTAAACCACATTCCGAACACACTACTAAGTCCCAAATTGCCTAACGAAGCTATTCGAGCCCTAAAATCCGCATTGCGGGGTCATTTACCTGATAGTCCACTTCCGGTTGACTTTTCCAACCATAAGGCCAACTTAAGAGACTAAGTGTCTCATTTCTCACCACGACCACTCCGGACCCGAACCAACCAACCCAACACATCGTAAATAGGCTAAGCAATACATGACAAAGTAGAAACAGGGGTAACGGGGAAAATCTCACGGAACGAACGGCCGGGTCGTTACACTTATGCTAGAGAATTCGTGCAAGCTCTTACTCAGACCCAAGAAGACCTCTGTGAATCCTCTAACAAGGTTTAATTTCTGGAGAGATTCGTTCCTCCTTTTCAAGCTTCCTACGATGCTGCTATGGTTGAAAGGGATGAGCTGAGAGCAGACGTTGAACAATGGGAGAATGACTATGATGATCTCGAGGATAAGGAAATTGTTGATGTGATTTGGGCTTAGTTGAATGCCCGACTTGATACATTAACATAAGTGGGTCAAGAAAACTTTGACTTACAAGCTGAAATTTCCAAAACTAAGGAGACAATTGAAAGGTCTCGACAGAGTCAAAGTTTTTCATCACCTGAGATTGAAGTTCCAGTGGGTGATGAGATCGTGACCGATGAAGTTGTTGCCCAACCCTTTCCATCTCAAGCTGCTCCTTCTGTTGATAAAGATAATCCACCAATGTCTGGTGAAAGTGTTTGTTAACCCCTTTCTTTTTTTCTTTTGGAGAATCAATTGGTGGTTACCCCTGGTCCCATTTGGGGGTAAAGTTTGGTTAGTAAGTCCCTAATGAAAACTTAGGGGCCATTTTGTATAAACAAATTCGGTTTGGACTAAGTTGATACTTAGTTTCTACCGTCATATAATATTAATTTCTTGTCATGACTTGTGTTTTTCGAGTTTTCGTTTTACTCTTAAGTGTTTGCATAAAAATGCTTTATGTTCGGGTTTTTGTTTCACCCTTTTTAACTTTGCATTAAAAATTCTTCAATACTTTGTGTCTTTTTGAAACCACCACGATTTATAAAAGAGGGCCCTTTTATGAATGGCACTTAATGAAGAAGACATCTCAATTTCATAATGGTGTAAATATATGAAAGAGAGATAGGAATTCACATGTTCCTTTGAGTATTTCTTTGAAGAAAGTTTTTGTATTATTTCAACTGTCATAATACTTTACACGTGTTCAAGTATCGTCTATAACTCTTTCGCAATTGTTTTCTTTTACAACATATTTTGAATAAATACAGGGTACAAATTTCAACCCGTGACTAAATTTTGCCTTTAACATAAACATTCATTTTCATTTACGAGCATGTTTTTTGTAGGTCTCTGAATCAGGATTTGTATGATAGTCTTCAGCTCTTTGATTTCACTCGTAACTTTTGATTTGTTCGGTAAAATAGGTCTCCAGTCTTGACCTTTGACTTTTTGCTAGTCTTCTTTCTTGAGCTTTGACTTTTTTGAAAGTCTTCTTTGCCTTCCATATTATATAGTCCCCCAAGTGTTTGAGCTTTGAAGAATGAAATCTCAAGCACTTGACTACTCCTTCCTTGTGGTCCTTTTCTTGAAATGTAAAAACATATAGGACTCGAAGGTATATAGTTTAGATGATGACTGCTTAACCTTTGAAATGTCCATCAGAAAGGTTGTAACCCTAGACTGGAAATTTAGTTACTTCATCGTGTCTATTCAGGTCTAATATCATCATTTGGTTATGGGTTAGCTTTTTGGCTATCATCTAAAATTGTTAGTATAACTTTAACTGTACTAAATAAAATCGTACATAATGATACCTGACCGTGGGTACTCCTTTTTCTTAGAATTAATACTTCTTCAACTGAACAACATTCCAACTTCTTGGTAAGATCCCGCCGTCCATGGTTTCTAGCTTATAAGCACCTTTTCCAGCAATACCACACACTTTATAAGGTCCTTTCTAATTTGGGTTTAATTTCCTGCTCCAGCCTCTTTTGTTGATTGGAAAACTTTTTTGAGAACAATGTCCCCAATTTTAAAATATCTGAGGTGAGCTTTTGTATTGTAATACCGCTGTATAATTTGCTTTTGAGCTTCCATGCGAATTAAATCGGCTTCTATCCTTTGTTCAAGTAAATCCAAATTTGTTCTCAACTCATTGTTGTTTGTTTCTTCTGTTGCTACTGGGAGTCTCGTACTTGGTTCACCAATTTCCACTGGTATTAGGGCCTCTGAGCCGTAGACAAGTGCGAATGGGGTTTCTCCCGTGGCTGTTTTGGTTGTAGTCCTATAAGCCCATAATACTCCTGGTAGCTCTTCACGCCAATTTCCTTTTGATTTTTCCAATCGTTTCTTCAAATTATTGATGATGATCTTATTTGTTGACTCATCTTTCCCATTAGCCACGGGGTGATACGGTGAAGAAGTGATACGTTTGATTTCACAGCTTTCAAAGAATTTCGTGATATGCGAGCCTATGAATTGCGGGCCATTATCACATATGATTTCCTTTAGGACCCCAAAGCGGCATATGATGTTTCGCCATATGAACATTTTCACTTCTTTTTCTCGTAATTATTTAAAAGCATCTGCCTCTATCCATTTTGGGAAATAATCTACTAATACAAGTAGAAACCGTACCTTTCCTTTAGCTTGGGGTAGAGGTCCTACTATATCCATTCCCCATTTCATAAATGGCCAAGGTGATGTAATCGGATGTAGTAATTTTGCGGGTCAATGCATGTTGTTAGCATAGCTCTGACATTTATCGTATTTAGCTACGAAATTTTCAGCGTCTTCTTCCATCTTTGGCCAATAATACCCTACTCTGATTAGAGTTGTGACTAGAGATCTTCCACCTGTGTGGTTTCCACAACGTCCTTCGTGTACTTCTTTCATCACGTACTCTGTTTGATTAGGTTCGAGGCACCTTGTTAGATGACAACCAAACATTTTACGATATGAAGTATCACGAACTAGGAAATACCGTGTAGCTTTTCGTCGAAGTGCTTGAGCTTCTTTCTTTTCCTCAAGCACCGTACCATTATGCAAAAAAATTACAATTTTGTTTCTCCAATCCCAGGTCAGATTAAATGTTACCTCATTCTGTTCATGGTCGATTGCTGAATGAAATAAATGTATCACAATATAATTTTCTTTATTCGTTACATCTGTAACTGATACGAGGTTAGCTAACGCATCCACTTTTGTGTTTTCCTCTCTGGTATTTGCACAATCTTCCATGATTGTAATCGCCTCACTAGGTCCCGTGCCTTTTCCAAATATTGCGGCATTCGAGATTCTCTGGCAGTGTAAGTCCCCTGCATCTGATTTATCACCAGTTGAGAGTCACTTTTGATCACGATCTGCTCTATTGAGAGTGCTCGTGCTAATGAAAGTCCTGCAATGACAGTTTCTTACTCTGCTTCATTGTTAGTGATAGGATAACATTTAATAGCTTGCCTTATCTTTTCACCCGAAGGTGGTATCAAGACAATTCCTAAATCGGCTCATTTAACATTAGAAGAACCATCAGTAAATAAAGTCCATGTTCCTGGATTAGCTCCGATAAAAATCTGTAATTCCTTTTCTACTACAGGAATTATGTTAACATTAAAATCTGCGACAAAATCAGCTAAGTCCTGAGACTTTATTGTTGTCCTAGGTTGATAAATGGTGTCGTATTCGCTTAGTTCTATTTTCCATTTAGCCAATATGCCTGACAGTTCCTGTTTATGCAGGATATTTCTTAAAGGATATGATGTTATAATAGCAACTGGATGACACTGAATGTATGGTCTTAACTTCCTAGCAGCCATGACTAGAGCCAGGGCTAATTTTTCTAGATGGGGGTATCTAGTTTCAACATCCAGTAAGGATTTACTTACATAGTAAAGATGAGATTGCTTAATTTTATCTTCCCTTACCAGGACTGCACTCACAGCTATTTCTGCAACCCAAGATAAATATACAGTCTTTCCCCTTCCTTTGGTTTGTATAGTAGTGGGTGATTTGATAAGTAGGCCTTCAAGTTTTTGAGGGCCTGTTGCATTGTTCGGTCCATTCAAACTGATTCTGCTTCTTTAATACAAAGAAGAATTTGAAACTCTTCTCTGAAGATCTTGAAATGAATCTTCCTAAAGCTGCGATCTTACCTCTCAGCTTTTGAACTTCTTTTTTTCTCGTGAGTATATCAGGTATTTCATCAATAGCTTTAATTTGATCAGGATTTACTTCAATGTCTCTATTTGATACGAGAAGACCCAAAAACTTACCTGATTAGATGCCAAAGGCGCACTTTTTTGGATTTAGTTTCATGTTATACTTGCGGAGGATCTCGAATGTAGCTGAAAGATGTTGGAAGTGGTCTTAAGCCTGTGTTGACTTCATCTACATGTCATCAATGTATACCTCATTTTTCTTCCCCAGATGTTGGGTCACTGGCCTTTGATACGTGGCTCCAGCATTTTTCAAGCCAAAAGGCATGACTTTGTAACAATAAGTCCCCTTGTTTGTAATAAAGGAAGTTTTTTCCTCATTTAAGGGGTCCATTTTTATCTGATTGTAACCAGAATATGCATCTAGAAAGCTTAACATTCATGACCTGCAGTGGCATCAATCATTTGATCTATGTGCAGTAAAAGAAATGAATCATTTGGGCATGCTTTGTTTAAATCAGTGTAATCTACGCATACTCTCCATTTAGCAGTCTTTTTAGGCACTACTACAGTATTAGCTAACCAATCGGGATATTTTACCTCGCGTATTAAACCGATTTTTAAGAGTTTTTATACCTCTTCATCGATCACTTGATTATTGAATGACCCTTGCTTCCTTTTCTTTTGCTTGACAGGTACGCATGATGGGTCTTCATTCAGTTTCTGAGTTATCACCTTTGTGGGTATACCAGTCACATCTGAATGGGACCAGGCAAAACAATCAGCATTATATTTCAAGTATTCAATTAACTTACCTCTTCTGTTCGGGCTTAGCCTTGCTCTTATATGTATTTTTTGTTCAGGCTTATTTTCGAATAGTGGAACAACTTCGAGTTACTCAGTAGTTGTCTTTATGTTTTCATTCTCTTCTAGTTCTTGAATACATCGGGTCTGGAATCCACGTCTGTATATTTTGATGCGATCTCCGTGGCGATTTGATTCACCGTGTCTTTATCGTTTGTTCCCGTATCTGTTTGATTTTCTCCCGCATCTTTTAGTTCTTCCTCCGCTTCTTCTTTATTCGAGTGCATTACTAAATTGATATTCCTCGAAATTTGTTGATCACCTTGAATCTGTTGAATTCCCATTTTGAAGGGAATTTGATAACTTGGTGTAGAGTGGATGGTACTGCATCCATGTCATGAATCCATGGTCTTCCCATAATTACATTATAGGTCATGTCTATATCAATAACTTGAAATGTTGTTTCTTTGACGACACCTTCTGCATAAGTACTCAATGCAATTTCTCCCTTTGTTATGACAATAGAATTATCGAATCCGGATAAGGAACGTGATTTTGGAATTACATGGTCTCCCTTTAGCATCTCCTCCACCACTCTTAGTAGAATGATGTTAACTGAACTACTTGGATCAATCAATACTCTTCTCACGTTAGTGTCATGTATAAGTAAAGATATTACCAGTGCATCGTTATGTGGGATTAATAACCCATCTGCATCTGCATCGTCAAATGTTATACTATCAACCTCCAAGGTTTCACGAGTCTGTTTCCCGTTGGTTATTGTGAACTTCGTTGTCTCTTTTTGCAGAGGTATAGGTCAAGCCATTAACCTCCTCTCCTCTGTTTATCACATTTACTATTCTCTTCAGAGACAGTGGTTTTGGGGGCTCCTGCCTGTTCTTCATATATGACTGCTTACCTTTTTCACTAGACAATTCAGTTAGATAGCCCTATTTTAATAAGTGTTCTGCCTCACCTTGCAGTAACCTGCATTCTGATGTTCTGTGCCCATGGTCGTTGTGAAATTCACACTAGAAGTCTGGGTTCCTTATGTTTGGATTTGATCTAATCTCTTTGGGCCATCGAAATTTATTACCTATATTTCGTAATACTATAATTAACTCTTAAGTACTTACATTGAAGTTATAATCTCCAATTCTTGCATACGTGTTATTACCTCTATTTCGTTCATCTCGATCTTTTCTGGATCTTGATGATGATGAACTTGAATCTCTTTTTGACGGTCTGTGATCAGGCCGTGTGTATTCAAATTTGGAACGAGCTTCTCATCCTAAAGATCCCATATATGGCTCGTACCTATTTTTACTAGTTCTCTTCTCTGATTTTGAGCGCCTAGAGCTTGTTCTGTCTTCTACTTTTGATTAAGCTATGGTATCCTCCTCAATTCGCAATTTGGTGTTGTACCTGTTATAAATATCATTTCACGTCGTAGCTGGGAATTCTCGTAGACTTTCTTTGAGTCTCCTCATGGCTTCAGAGCTTTTTTCGTTTGGATTGCTCGCAAACGCCATAGCTGCTCAGTTGTCAGGTACTCTTGGTAACATCATCCTTTCCCGTTGAAACTTGTCTAAAAATTCACGAAGCAATTCTGTATCTCCCTGTTTTACTTTGAATATGTCCTCCATTCTTTTCTCCACTTTTTGTGCACCGGAATGTGCTTTTATGAATGAATCTACAAGCTCAGCAAAAGAATCAATAGAATTTTCGGGTAAGAGAGAATACCACGTTAGTGCTCCTTTGGTAAGCTTTTCTCCAATTTTTTTTTACCAGCACAGACTCGATTTCCTTCTTAGTTAAGTCGTTGCCTTTTACTCCCATGGTGAATGCACTAACATGGTCACATGGATCAGTTGTCCCGTCATATTTTGGTATATCGGGCATTTTAAATTTTTTGGAAATCGTCAAAGGTGCTGCACTTGGCTTCCGTGGTTGTTGAGAGTATTTATCAATATCAATCTCCTTGATGACGGGTGGTACGCCAGGAATTTATTGAATATGATCGTTTTGTTCCTTCACCTGTTTCTGCAAGGATAGTATTAAAGATTGTAAATCTGAATTATTAGTCATACCTGGTCTCCTTTCGAGGGATTTGTTTGGAGTGCCTCTACTTCCAGAATTAGCTAATCCAGATTGTGGATTTTCCACAGTTGCAGTGTTGTTTGGAGGAGGCGTAGGTGGTATAGTTGGTAGCCCCTGATGAAAGCTTGAAAAGCTTCATTCACATATTCAGCAACTATTTGCTTCACTGTGTCTTGCTCTCATGTTTGTTCATTTCCAATCTGGTCATTTTTGTGAGTTGTGGATCTTTCCAGGGAATTGTCTCTTGAACCTAGTGGGCTTCCCTGAGGCGATGGAATTGGAGTTCCAGTTGCCTGTTGGTTGTTGTCGTTGGTGTTTGACATGATTCAGTAAAGATAACTTAGGAATGCAAAAAAGGATTATCAGATTCCCGATAACGGAACCAATTTGTTTAACCAAAGAACCGGATTCTTAGTCAAAGCTATTTTAAGAAGTAATCGGGCTTCTGATAACCAAGAAAATTCACTAAAAACAATAATTGAAATTAGACATGTAAAATAGGAAAACAATAAGTGCACAGAAATGTAAATATATTTCAGTAGTGGTTTGAACGTGTCTCTACAAGTGAGATCTTACTCTCTTTTATAGGAAATTTCATAATATAACGTCTACTCTTCTTAATGATTGAGAATTAATGAATATTTATATCATTAATGTAACGTTAAAATAGGTAATCGTAACTGTTGCGTGAAGATTCTATAACGTTTAGCTCATTGATGGAAGATCTATGAATCTTCCCTTTATTCTGTCCTGGTTTATTCTGATCGTGTCTCTTCGACTCCTCAATTAGACTGGAGCTTCCACGTCTAATTATCTCGTGGGTGTTTACCCCGTACCACTTTGTTCGGTACCTCTTTCTAAGATTTCATCCATTTGTCACTCTTCTATTGCTCCACGTATATTGCTTTGTCATCCAAGATTTTACACATGTAATGTCTATTTTTTACCAATACAGTGTGTGTATACTATCACTAAATCTAGTGCTAACAATTATAGCATTAGCTTTCTCAAGAATGCATATTAATATTAATATAAATATCGGTTGAACCATAAAAAGAGAGTATATATTATTATTATTATTTCACACTTAGATTGAATCTTTTTAATGTTTTATTTAATCTTAAACTTCCAACAAATGCCTTAAAGAATGACCACCTTATGTAAGTTGCTTTGAAAAATAAAATACGGTCACATTATTAATTAATATTATAGCTGAATCATTTGGAATATTTGGGAATGTGGAGAAGTTGACTGTCTACACCATTGCATGGAGGAGTGAGAGATTTGTTGCTCTGCAAGGGAAGTGGCAGTAGAGCAGGCCTTTTCATGTTGATCTTTATTTGTTTTGATATGGAGGGCACTGCCATCATATGGCAGAATTAACCCAAAAAAAGGGAGAAATTAAAAATACATAAACTTGTGCATCTATTAACACGATTATATTAAAAAGATAACTATGGCTTACGTCTTGAGCTGAAACACTACTAACCTCTTTAGGCTGAAGAATTCCAGCCATTCTTTTGGATTCAGGCTCGCTTTCGCATCTAATTTTATTCTCGATGATTTAACATGAATAAAAGAAGATATATAGTTTTCATCTTTAAAGTAATTTGGTTCCAAATGATACACTAGACAAAACAAAAGGATTGAAGCGTGCGAGATTATTTATCTATTGATATAAGACAGTACTGTTTTATTATTTTAAAAGAATTTTTTCGATCTCGACTATGTATGATCATTGTCGTTTGTAAATTATTATACAAGTATTATTTACTAATTCGAAGCAGTTTTTAAAATATCCAATTCCCCAACATTGACGACGCAACCTCATAGGAATGCTAACATAATAAGCGTACAAAACAAGAAATCATAATTACTTATTTCCGTAAATAAAAAACGTCAGACCTATAGTGCCACACTAAACGGAGAGGCAGAGCTAGCTTATAGGTGCGGATTCGGGCGAGTCCAGTCCCTTTTACTTAAGCATTATATTTATATTAAAAAATTTATTAAATATATACAAATATTTAATTACAAACTCATTAATTAAGACGATCTACGAGTTCCGAGGCAAATTCAGAACTCATAAACTTTAAATCCTAGTTCCGCCTCTGACTAAACGGAAAAAATTTGGTATTGATGGTGTGAAGAAAGATATGTTTTGACACGCTTTGTGTTACTCATGAGTAGGGGTATATATTATAACAATGATGAGCTTATGTTCGTTACTTATATTGTCACTGAACTAAATGAAATTATAGCATAAAGTTACTTTGCTTTTATTTGTAATAAGAAAGTCACTAAATTATTCCTATTGCACTATGATGATGTCATGATCCCAAATCCACTAGTCGTGATGTCACCTAACCCAACCGCTAGGTAAGCCAACCAATAATTATCCATTTTCAATAATATTAACGAGACAGTAAAGTAAAGAGGTTATCTAACTTTTATACATTTCGCAAGGACTGGTAGTACACATCATGAGCTTCTAAGAATAGAGTTTACAAGCGAAAATGGAATAAATACATAGTCTGTTTGAAAAGTACATAAATAGAACTTTATAATCTAAGGCTACCCCCAACAACGACACAATTGCAACAGGGACACAGGTACATCTTCAAATCCAGCAACCATCGAACATAGTAACAACAACAGCCAACATCTGCACGCAATGTGCAGAAGTGTAGTATCAGTACAACCGACCCCATGTACTGAGTGAGTAGCAAACCTAACCTTAGGTTGAAAGCAGTGACGAGCTATCACAAGATCGGATCCAATACCAGTATTCTACAATAGTTCTTATTAGCATAATACAAGTAGTAAAAGGGGTATCTCAGAAGTAAAATGCTCAACTCGTCACAGTTTTAGAAAATGGGCATGCTTTTGAAATATCTTAGTGAAAACTCAATTCTTTTGCCGAAAATGCCAAAAATACGGGTGAGTTTTTCTCAAAATCCTTCAACAATAATTAAGAAGTTTCATTTTCTTTCCCAAAAAAAAAATTGCAAAATCACCTCTCTATGCCCACATATCAATATAAGTAAAAAGTCATGAATGACGTGATACTATATAGCATGAGGAAAAATGTATCTCTATACTTGTTTGTCCAGTTGCATATCAAATGCGATGCAACTCAGTGATAAAACCATATGCATGCTGTCAGAGTATCAATTCACTCGGTCCTCATAGTCGCTCCGTCCTCACAGCCGCTCAGTCCTTACAATCACTTAGTCCTCCCAATCACTCGTCACTCGGCACTCGGCACTCGTACTCAGTAGGTACCTGCGCTCACTAGGGGTGTGTACAGACTCCGGAGGGGCTCCTTCAACCCAAACTCTATAACAAGCCAATCGTGGCATAAATCAGTAAAACATGCTGTGACGTGCAACCCGATCCCATAAAAATCCTCACCATCAGGCCCTCGGCCTCACTCTGTCATCAATCTCTCCAGTCTTTCGGGATCTTGATGTCATGAAACTAGCTCGACAGCAATGATATGATGTATCAATAAATAAAAATTGAGGCTGAGATATGATACGCATATTAATGCATATGACTGAGTATATAAAACGATGAAAGCAGATAACTTAACAGCAGAAATGACCTCAGTGGGTCCCAACAGTATCGGCATAAGTCTAAACATGATATCTAGCATGATTGACAACTCAATTACTATATCACATGGTGAAAACACAGATATCAAATAATTCGGTCCACTATACAGTGCCATGGGAACAACAGAGTCCCAATTCACAGGGTACACGCCCACACTCCCGTCACCTAGAATGTGCATCACCTCAATACCAATCTTATAAAACATAATGTTGTCACGACTCAAACTACCAAGTTGTGATGGCGCCTATCATGGTATGCCAGCTGACCCACTACCAAAACAACACAGTATTTCATTTTCAAAAATAACTTTCGAGCTACTTAGCAATAAATCTTTAATAAGAAATTCAAATCAAAGAAAATGTGGAAATAAAGGCCCGACATCGGGTGTCACTAGTCATGAGCAACTACTACAACTGTCCGTAAACATCAAGACTAACATAGCTTGGGATTAATCAAGTACAACTAAGGGAAGATAAAGGAGGAGGAATGAAGGGCCGTAATCGCCATGCAGTTACCTTTCTAACTACGAGAATCTACGTCCGAAATAACCAACAGCTTCAACCATGTCTAGAAAATACCTGAATCTGCACACAAGGTGTAGAGAGTAATGCGAGTACGCCAACTCAGTAAGTAACAACCATAAACAAATGCTGAGCAGTAGTACGAGCAGTAAAACACATAAAGTCCACATCATAAAATCTCAGTAAAGTACGACATGCTTTCAAATCAGTATTTGAATCAAATCATCTCGTTTAAAAATCTAGTTCCGGTGAAAATCATTTAAAGATAATTTTCAACAGTTCCAACAGAGGCTCAATGCAAAAGAGAGTGACAATGATGAAATCATAAACAGTCCCTCGGGCAAAACATCACTCATTTACAGCCCCTCAGACAAGCCTCACAGTCACTCGTAAACAGCCCCTCGAGCATACCTCACCATCACTCATGCCTCCCAGTCACTAGCACTCGGCACCTGGCACTCACACCTAGTAGGTACCTGCGCTCACTAGGGGTATGTACAGACTCCGGAGG
The DNA here is from genome assembly GCA_005239525.1 of Nicotiana knightiana. Lineage (NCBI taxonomy): Eukaryota > Viridiplantae > Streptophyta > Magnoliopsida > Solanales > Solanaceae > Nicotiana > Nicotiana knightiana. The sequence continues at coordinate 8,742 of MDKJ01323496.1, read as the reverse complement.
GGATCCTTCAGCCTAAGCGTTATATCAAGCCAAAACATGGCATAAATCACTTAGACCCTCGGCCTAAATCAAACATGCTGCGACATGCAGCCCGATCCTATAAATATCCTCACAAAATCATGCCCTCGGCCTCACTCGGTCATAAACCTCACAAGCCACTCGGTCTTTCAGTAAAACAGGGAACTCAACCCAAAACAATATTTACATGCATCAAAATAGAGTAATAAAACCGAGTTATGCATTAAACAAGTTTAATCATGACTTAGTATAGATTTTCAATCGAAAACAGTGAGAGGATATTAAGGAAAAGGCCCCTGAGGGTCCAAACAGTACTGGCATAAGGCCCAAACATGGCATTCTGCCTAATTTACAGAAACTCTTCCAAAACACAAGGATATTATACAGTTTCAACAAAATACGCAACTCTACAGTTGCTACGGGACAGACCAAGTCACAATCTCCAATGATGCACGCTCACACGCCCGTCACCTAGCATGTACGTCACCCCAAAATAGTAAAATGATACAAAATCCGGGGTTTCATACCCTCAAGACTAGATTTATAATCGTTACTTATCTCGAACCGAACAAAACTCAAACCTGCGATGCTCTTGCCTCTCGACTCGGCCTCCAAATGCTCCGAATCTATTCAAAATCAGTATATTATCATCAATATACACTAATGGAATGAATACCACATGAAAAACTATAAGATTAGACCAAATTCTCGAACTCGGCTCAAATCCGGCCCCCGGGCGCATGTCTCGTATCTGACAAAATTTACAAAACTAGAAATCCCATTCACTCATAAGTCCAACCATACCACATTTATCAACATCCGACCTCATTTGGCCCATCAAATCCCCAAATCAAACTCTCCAATTCTGAAGCCCTAATCCCCTCACTTGCATTCGTAATTTCTACTAATTGCATGCCTAAACAACTGAAAATTACAATAATCACTAGTATTAGGCTCAAGTAACTTAGCTCAATGAAAACCCCCTTGATTCCCTCTTCAAAACTCTCCAAAAGCTTCAAAATCCGAATAGCAATGGTGAAGAATACACAAAAATTCGCGAAGTGTGCAATATATACTTTCTGCCCAGGCTTTTCGCACCTGTAGCCTATTTCTCGCGCCTGCGGGACCGCACCTGCGGTTGAGACGGCGCACCTGCGCATTTCACTTAACTCACCAGCTTCCGCACCTACGCCCCTGGCCTCGCACCTACGGGCTCGCAGGTGCAGCCATGCCTGCACACCAGCGTTCCTTCCCCAGCTCCCAAAACTCCGCATCTGCGCTCACCTTCCGCACCTGCGGCTCCCCTTCCACTGGTGCGGAAAACACCAGAAGTTCCAAAAACCAGCAGAAACTAGCTATCTCCCCAACACCAAAATCAATCTGTTAGCCACCTGAAACACACCCGAGGCCCTCGGGAGCTCAACCAACAATACCAACAGGTCATATATCAACATATGAACTTAGTCGAACCTTCGAAACACTCGAAACAACATCAAAACACTAAATCAACCTCAGATTCAAGCCTAAGAACTTCTAAACTTCTAAATTCCGCAAACAACACCGAAATTTACCAAACCACGTCCGAATAACCTCAAATTTTTCACACACGTCAAAAATGACACTACAAACTTACTCCAACTTCCTAAATTCCATTTCGGCCCCGATATCAAATTTTCCACTACCGACCGAAAAATTGCCAAATTTCCAATTGCGCCAGTTCAAGCCTAATTCTACCACGAACCTCCAAATTGCATTCCGGACATGCTCCTAAGTCCAAAGTCACCTAACGGAGCTAACTGAACCATAAAAATCCAAATTTGAGATTGTTTACTCATAAGTCAACATCCAGTTGACCTTTCCCAACTTAAAATTCTAAATAGGCGACTATGTGTCTCAATCCACTCCGAAACCACTCCGGACCTGAACCAACCAACTGATACAACACACTACAGCTGAATAACACATAAAGAAGCAGAAACAGGGGAAACGGGGCTATAAATCTCGAAACGACCGGCCGGGTTGTTACATCCTCCCCCACTTAAACATACGTTCGTCCTCAAACATGCTCAGAGTTGTTCCAAAAGCCATCAAATTGCCGAATAACCTTATCAAGCGCATACCTCGGGGTGATCCCACGTCACCCTATCCCATATAGGTCTGATAACACAGAATAATAAAAATTTCTTCATCCAACCTAGTCGAAGCCTTAGAATCCAAATTTCCACATCCGAAATTTTCTATAAGATCAGAATCTCCTATCTACACACTATATAAGTCTGAAAAAGCTGTATCCAACCATAGCCATAACTCAAGATGAAATCACATGATATCTCACATAGCTCAAACACTCGTAGCTATAATCACATTGGCTGCTTAGAACAACCCAATTCCTATAACAACCTATCATCAAACAGAGACCCGTTCTAACACCTTCATATACTTCCAATTATGAAAGAAACACACAGAAACCTATAACCATTCGTCTGATCAACAAATGATGGAACTCCCTTTCCTTCGATAGGAACTATGGCAACATTTCTAAGTCGATCAGCATCGATATCCTCCCAAATATATCACAACCAGATCTGATAGCACCCATTCTAAGTCCGATGACCTCATCTCATCCACACAATCACTCTAGTGATATGACACATCAGTATAGCTTAAAGACACAAACCGTGCAATTCGCGCACCAATAAGCAACCACTCCAAATGTACTCAAACATGGAAAATGACATCAAACAAGAGAACTGCCTTGCAAGATCAACAAGTATCACCATAACGCAATGCTAAGAACTCCTCACACACTGCAGAACAAAATCACACAAATCAAACACACAAGGATCATATCTCAACATAAATTTGCTGCAATGCGTGACCCCCATCCAAACGCTGGTCCATATTATATACCTCGCTCGACCTTGCTCAAAATCAATAACCACGCGAAATTCGACATCAAGTGCTCAAAGTGAATTACCATAACCACGGAGAATTAGACGGTACAATGCCACACAATACCTGAAAGAACAGAACCAATATGCCTCAATCCTACAATACCCAATTACTTATCTCACTCAAATTCCGCTATAAGACCACAATAGATTCGCACCATGTGTGCCTAAAACCAACGAATCAAAACTCCCCGTAGCAGGGAAGAGTAATTCATAAAACATTCTAGAAAAAAAATAATCCCAACAACAACTGAATGGAACGTCCCTCACAAAAGCACTACGGAGCCAATCAATCGGACTCGGTGCAAAAAACCTATCCCAAATGGGCATGCAATGAACCCCTAATCAATCCGGTCATCCAAAATAGGCAAATAACGCTCCGAAGGTCAACAATGACTGAATCCAACACACACTACCCTCTGACTAACCTTGGCTATGTCTCCACAGTCCACAACTATGAATCGTCTACTCATTAGAGTTCCTAGTCTCCAAACCTATATAGCACACGAATCACCATATTCGATCTCAACTTCGCCGCCAATGTCTAATACTTCTCCAATACACGATCATACCACGGGGAATACCCCTACAATCCGTATGTGTTACAAGGAAAAATTTGAATACCCGTAGCCGACCAACTAGTAGAGTGTCACCACACCAATGAAGTATCCATAAATAAGAACACAGTGCCCCTTTTGAAACTTACACCTTCATCAAGCCATACCTAGAAGTAATATCATCTATCTTGTCATCTGAGATCGTCCATGCTACCTAAAATTCCGAACCTTCCTTTCAAAACCCCATCGTGACCTTGTACCTGCAATTTCAATACTACACCTTGCATCACACCCATTACGCCACCATATGAAAGATATGACAAATCTCAAAATCCACTCTGAGTTGCAAACAACTGCAAACTCAATTAGTTAAGAACATTCCATTTGATTCCATTCTGGAGAAAATTACAATACTCCACATGCCACACGCACCAGTAGGAAATATACATATCAAATCATGGCAGAGCCGAATCACTCGTAGAACCTTACCAGATCATAAGTACCCAAAGAGCCGATCTTACTCATTACCATGCCGATCCAATCTACTACCAAGCTGTCCTATTCCTCCGAGTTCCTTATGAGTTACCTTCAAATTGATTCTCCCCCTTACCATAATACCAAAATCCTCAACCAAAACTCACCACGCGAGACCCTAGCACAAAACCACACCGCCCTAAGGCTCATAAGCCGTTGAATATTCTCTTAAGCACCCCAAAAGTACCACAACTGAAACACTTACTCTAAAGAGACTTTCTATGAATTTAAGATATTCTTTCCCTTTCCTGATGCCGAAATGTAGAATCCACAACGATATAGAAATATAACAAATCTTGATGCCTTCTAATGTAAATCTCAAGTTGTAGCTAGATACATATCCTAAAGATTCCCAATTGTTACATATAAACCTTGAATCCATCAAAATCATTCTCGAGAGTCATTCACTCTACGCAAATCTCAATTAAATTGATCAAACAGACCAAACGACCTATACCCCATTTGCACACCAACACCCTAGGAAGTAATCCACAATTCTAAGAAGCCGAGCAATCTTCTACTCCATGCACACTACATCATCCACAACTAGCCACTCAATTATTCCATACCTCCTACATGCCCATAGAGCGAAATAAAACATGTATCCAGAATTTCCCTTACTCGAGTCATCCTCACTCTCAACGTCTGCAGTCATAACTGACTCACTAGTATACCCCAGCTGAAACCAATACAACACATAATTGTGCAATCAACTCGTCGATGACAAACTCTCCCATTTGGCTCGAGGCCATAAATCAAAACGCACAATAGTTCACGATGCCCATACTCCATTACTGCCATAAGATTCAACTAAATCCTTCCTAAGCTCCTGCAACACAAACTATCTAATATTTCAAATTGTCTACAAATCTCGCATTTACCATTATAATAGTCATTCCAACTTCCACAAGTGATCTAAACTCAGATTGCAACATATATCATTTAGTGGTAAAAGATAACTTGCTATAAACCAACATAAGAATCACACAACCTCAGAACACCCCTCAGGAGATAACCCCGTCTGCGTAGCCTCAAACGGATATCTCTCTATACCTTTTCAAAATCATATCTATTACGCAATCACTTTATCCTCCTGCATTAAAACACAACCAATGCCTATCGTCGATGCATCAAAATATGCGCTATAAAGACCTGAAGGTGATGGCAGTACTAACACTGGAGCAGTGGTCAAAGCAGTCTTGAGCTTCTGGAAGCTCTCCTCACACTCACCCGACCACCCGAATGGAGCACCCCTTTTTTGGGTCAATTTGGTCAAGGTCGAAGCAATAGATGAAAATACCTCCACAAAGTGATGGTAGTAACCTGCCAAACCAAGAAATCTCCAAATCACCGTGGCTGAGGACGGTCTAGGCTAACTCTGCACCGCCTCTATCTTCTTCGGATCCACCTTAATACCCTCACTGGAAACCACATGCCCCAAGGATGCTACTGAACTAAGCCAAAATTGACACTTGGAGAACTTTGCATAAATCGTCTCCTCCCTTAATCTCTGTAATAAAATCCTCAAATGATGAGCACGCTCCTCTTGGCTACGAGAGTACACCAGGATGTCATCAATGAATACAATAATGAAGGATTCCAAATACAGCTGGAATAAACTGCCCATCAAATGCATGAATGTTATTGGGGCAATGGTCAGCCCAATAGACATCATCAAGAACTCATAGCACAACATGAAGATCTACTTCACTCAACAACTAAACTACATGAGAGGTCTGTAATGACCCAAAAGGTCATCCCGTATATTCTGTCTAATTCTATGTTTCGAGGTCATGAAAACCTCCTTCTATCTCACCTCGATTTGCATGCACAGTTCGGGCGTGGAGCCGAGAAGCCTTTATGTGAAAATTGATAAAAATAATAATTTTGTATTCGAAATTTGAATAAAGTTAATTTCAGTCAACATTTTTGGTAAACAGATCCGGACCCGTGATTTGATAGTCCCATAGGGTCCGTAGGAAATATGAGACTTGGGCGTATGCTCCGAATCGAATTCCGAGGTCCCAAGTCTGAGAAATGAATTTTTAAAGAAAATTGTTTTCTAAAAAAAATATAAAGGTTTTTGAAAATGAAATGTTATGTGAAAACTGTGGTATCGGGCCCGTATCTTGGTTCCGGAGCCTAGAACAGGTTCAATATGTTTTATATGTATTATCTGTGAAGTTTGGAAATAAACGGACTTCGTTTGGAAATAAACGCAAAATTTGAAGTTTATGAAGTTTTTGAGAATTTTTATAGATTTTAAGGTTTAATTCGATGTTTATGATGTTATTTGGGTTGTTTAATTACTTGAATAAGTCCGTAGGATCTATATGAGGTTGTGTGTATTTGTCTTTGAGCCTCGAGGGCTCGGGTGAGTTCGGGGTAAGTGTCGGAGTGCAAAACATGGTAAAAATCTGGTGTTTTATTGTTGTAGCTGGTGTCCAGGTAATTGCGCTATGCGAACGCACTCAAGGGAGTGCGAACGCATAGGGTAGTGTGGGGTCTGGGTAAACTTTACTATATGTGAACGCAACCCCAAGGGTGCGAACGTGGGAGAAGATGTTATGCGAACACATTAACAAGTCGCGAACGCACAGGGTCAAAAGGTCTGGGGGACTGGGTGGTGCGAAGCCTGTGCGAACGCACCAGTTGGGGCACGATCACGGAAGTAAGTTTAGGATAGCCTGCGGAAATGCACTGCTCGTGCCGTGATCGCACTGAGTAAGATCGCCCAGTTATTTTCTAAGTCTAAAAACATAACCATTTCGGGATTTCTACCAAAAGTCATAAACCCTCTTCTTCTCCAAAACCCATAGGCGATTTTTGAAGAGCTTCTTCACCATAATATCTTAGTTAAGTAATCTTTAACTCGTTTCCTTCCATTTTCATCAACATCTATTAGATTCTAGGCCTAAAAAAACATGAAATCATAGGTAGAAATTGGGATTTTTGGGTAGAGTTAGGGCTTTTTGAATATTTCGGAATTTGACCCTGTTTTGGGGTCAGATTTCAAAACAAATTATATATTCGGGCTCGTGGGTGAATGGGTGATCAGGTTTTGGTCTGAACCTCGTGTTTCGACCAAGCGGGCCCGGGGTCGATTTTGGAAAATTTTGGAAGAATGTTTGGAAATTTAAAATTAGACATTTAAATTGAGCTGTTTATCATTTATTGATGTTATTGAGTCGATTATGTCTAGATACAATTGATTTGGCGTCGAGTTTGTAAGGAAACCGGTGCTAGAGGCTTGATTTGGATTTCTTGGAGTCGAGGTAAGTATCTTGCCTAACCTTGTGTGGGGGAACTACCCCTTTGGATTGAGTCTTCTATGTTGATTGTAGTCCGCGTACGCGAGGTGACGAGTGCGTACTCGAACTTGTTTGAAAATAGATTTCCCTTTTGGGATTTTGGGTGCTTATGCTCCTCGTATATGAATTCAACTTGTTATATCTGAATTCCTGATTTCTAGTCTCAACTCTTCTTGTCCAAATTAGAAATACTTGCCTAGACTTCCTTGTTTTTTATAGTATATCAATTGACTTAAACGAAGACTTTGTTTTCCTTCATACGCTGCTTATGTGGCTAGAACTAGTATAATCTCTCTCTATAAATGTCTAACAAGAAATTGGAATATCTATACATTGGTCAAGCATGCCCGTGAGTCGTACTCTGTGACTTAAATGATTTTCCTCTTAAGTAGTACTTGGATTTAATTGATGACCTCCCGTGTTGATGGTATTCTTTGATGTTTCCTATTTACTGAACATTCATTCAAACTGAGTTTATTCGGTGAAGCTAATTGTCTAAGTGAGATTGGTTATAGCTGATTTCCCTTGCCGGGATGATTTTGTTTTTTGGTTGTGAATTTGAATATGTAGAATCGTTGCCAAATTTGCCTTGTTTTCCCCTCGTTATGATGTTCTCTCTTTGTGCTTGGCATTCCTCTCAGTGGCTACTTCTTATGAGCTAGTTGTTACCACTTTTGTGATTTAAGTCATTGTATTGATTTGCTCATCGCACTTTGTATTCGGCCTTGTTTGCTTTCGCGCCGGTTGTGGCAATATATGTTGTTTCTGTTGCATTCTGGTTGTTTTCCTCAGTGTGTGCATTGCATATTTAAATTGGGACTACGGACAGAGATCCGGGAGCTTTTCCCTTGTACTGCATCACATATTTCAATTGGGACTACGGTTAGAGATCCGGGAGCTTTCTCCATGTACTGCATCAAATACTTAAATTGGGACTATGGACAGAGATCCGGGAGCTTTCCCCATGTACCGCATCACATATTTAAATTGCGATTACGGACAGAGATCCGGGAGCTTCCCTCTTGTACTGCATTGCATGATAAATTTTGAGTTACGGACTGAGTTACAGTAGTTTTATGATTGAGGAGAAGAATAATGATATTTGAAAGAGCAGTACTTGGGAAAATATATTTCGAACATCACTTATTTTGATGATATTTTAAAGAGCAGTACTTGGGAATATATATTTTGAACATCACGTATTTTGATGATATTTGAAAGAGCAGTACCTGGAATACTATATTTTTTGAACATCACGTATTTTGATGATATTCGAAAGAGCAGTACTTGGGAAAGTATATTTGAACACCATGATCACGCTCAACTATGTCTTATAGAAAGACTAAACGGGCGCTGCAAATATAATCTGGG